>UNSF01000179.1:0-122827 GCA_900538255.1 Ulva mutabilis
CACTGAAGCGCTACCCCCCGTAGGTTTCAGCATCTTCAGGTCATACAGTTTGTGGGTTGTCTCTCATCAACTGGAGTACCCGATTGCCAGCATGGTGAAAAGCGATATGCACTAGGAATGATGGATCAACCTGAAAGGAATAACCTTGTTCATTCGGTACACCGGTCACCGCAGCAACTTGCTGCTGCTCACGTACCCATTTCCCCATTCCTATGAAACAAGTTATTCGTACTTGTCCAGGCTGCTCCTCTATCTACCGGCCGCATTTGCCATATCGGCCTGCCTTTCCCACAGAACCATGTCAGAGTAGGTTTTCCATCCTCATCCTCACCTGCTCACAGTTCCTGTGGAACCCATAGCTCTGGTCATGAAACCCAGGCATCACTACCCGGTTTGCATGCTTGCCCGTATGCAAGTATATCTCAGACTTTTTCAACTCCTTTGTTGAAAGGATGTTGATAGGACTGGCCGGCACCCAGTAGACGTTGGTCAACTCTATGTCTACTGGTGTGATAGTGCCCTGTGCACTCACATACTCTCCCAGATTAGCTCTGATCGTGCCCACACCATACATGTCTAGCCTGCCCTGGTCAAGAGGCTGACACTGCGGCATATCTGGTGGCTTGATCTCGCAAAACATATCATAGTCAAAAGCATATGTTTATGTCTGAGCCACTATCTATTAGGAAAGTGTACGGCATGTTGGGAGACGGCCCATCAGCACAGTCAGCTCGCAGCTTATCTAGGTCAACTACAGCTACCTGAGGGCCACCGCGGCCTCTGCCACGGCCTCGCCCTGCAGCTGCTTGCTTCTGCAGGAATTGTTTGACCTCTGCGGAGAGCAATGGGACAATCCTTTTGCACATGTTCCAGGCTTATCACAGTTGAAGCATTTTTCTCTTTTCTGCTCCCCCTGCTGCCCCTGCTCCCACTGCTGCTACCTGTGGGGGTGAACCTTGGCGACCACCGTAGCGTCCACCTCGGTACCCACGTCCCCCATGGCGCTGTTGTCCACCGCGATCGTCCCGTGGGAATCGCGATGGACCCTGCTTGCTGTTCGTCTGGGCATGTGTCAACAGCGTAGACACTATCTGCTGCACTGGCATGGCCTGCAGCATGGGCTGCAACAGGCTGTACTCTTTGTCTACTGCCAGCAAACCGTGATCTGTACAACTGATCAGACACAGTCTCACCCAGTCCTCTCATCTGGTTTACTATGCCCACCACCTCATTCACATGTTTCTCCAGCGGCTTGCCAGCCTGCTGGGTACTGCTGAGCTGGTGATACAGCTTCTGTATTTCTACCTCCACTGATGGCATATACTTAGCATGCAGCAACGACCAGACCTCATGGACGAAACTACAGTCTGCCACGAAGTCTCTATCCTCCTTTGGCAGTGTGGTGAACAACCAGTGCATGACTTGCTCATGAGCCTGGCTGCTCTGAGCAAGCGGATCATTGACTAGCAGGCTACTCTCACCCACCATCTTCGCCCAGCTCTCTACCTCCTTCTTAAATACTCGGAAGTGATCAGTCTTATAGTGCCACACCGGAAATCTGTTCTTCTCTACTAGAGATTTCCCCGGTACTGGCCTGGGCATGGCAAGCGACAGCGCTTGCGCTAGCGTGCTTACGTCAATTGATCCAGCCGTAGCTGGTACTCCTGATGACATCGCAGCCTGCGAAGGCTGCGGTATCGGAGGCGGTATCTGTTGGGTCATCCACGCAGCTGGCGCTGCGAGATGTGCTGTCTGTGTTCCTTGCGCCGCAGCCTGAGCTCCTGCTTCCCCGTAGGATCAGCATTTCCCGGCAATGCTGCCTGCAGAGGACCTGCATTGGGATACCCGTAGGTCCCAACGCGCTGTTCTTCCCCGTAGGTCACGAACTGGTCCTCCGCGGCCTGCTCGCGGCGCGCTGTGGAACGTGTGTGGTGGCGAGGACGAACTTCTTCTCCATCCTCGCCGTCAGAGCCAATAGATCCCTGGCGAGATGCCATTGGGACTTCTCGGCGTGGTGGCATCCTGCAACACGACCTTCGTGCGTCGCAGGACACGCAGACCCGTAGGCCTTTCTGCGAGACCAGTACCCTGACAGAATGCAGTCCAGCCGTAGCGTTATGCATCTGTGTACTCTAGTCTCTCTACGGACTCTACAGCTAAGCGCTAGAGCGGTGTGAATCGCTCATCGGGACGCTCAGCCGTAGCCGTAGACCCCTGGACTCTATCGCAAGCATACAACCATCGCTAGAATACCCACAAACATCACCGGATACCATGTCGTAATTCAGTGGACCGCAGCCCTAAGGCACTGTGGGATCTAAGCACTGTGTAGCTGTGCGCAGGGGGTCGCGCTGTCACATACCTGGCTGGTGTACAGGCCTCCGCTGTGACAGTGCGCTCTCAGTCTTGGATTTATAGCACGTGAGACTTAGCAGAGAAGAGTGATTACACTTTGATCAGTAGAGCCTATATAAGCGTTCAACCAAACGTCTCATACGGATACGATCAGAATCATTGTCTGCGGCACGCAATCTAGCATGCATTGCTCGTGCATATGGTAAGCCATCGGTGCATGGCGTCCCCATAGCCACTCCGGATCAGCACCGTGCATCCATGCATACATGGTCTCCGTAGTCCTGTGTATGCCACCATGCATGGTCTCCGTAGTCCTGTGCATGGCTGGATCACGACACTCCCCCTAGACTAGGCTTGTACTACCGCAAGCTGTAGTCTATCTCTAAATTTTGCTAGTGCTGGTCCCGCCAACACTTTCGTAAACATATCAGCTAGCATGTCTACCGTGCTAACCCAGCTGATACTTAACTCATCGAGTTCTACGAACTCGCGGACCCTCAGGTCCCTGACCCTGATGTGCTTGGAGCGGTCACTAGAGATTGGGGTTCACAGCTAGCAAGTTGGCACTCTTGTTGTCACCCCACAGAGTTGGCTTCACAGCCGACAAACCAAGATCAGTGCACAACTGCTTAGCCACATCACCTCATTGGCTGCTGAACTCATAGCAATGAGCTCTGCCTCAGTTGTATCACCAGCCACAATAGTCTGCCTCTTCGAACGCCAGAACACACAGTTCCCATGCATCCGGACTATCACTCCTGACACGCTCTTCAAGCAAGCACCATTGGCGAAGTCAGCATCCGTAAATGCTTCCAACACCTCACTTCCCTCATTGGAGCCACTAAAAGTCAAGCCAAGATCTATGGTCCCTCGCAGGTATCTCAGTACATGCTGGACAGCAGCCCAATGACACTTCGCACTCCCAGCCATATGCCTGGCCAGGACATTGGCCGGAAAGGAAATATCAGGACGCGACACAGCAGCCACATACTGGATGCTTCCTACGGCTTGCATAAACCTCTTATGCTCTACGACAGTAGCCTTCTCCTGGCTAGGATCATCCTTCAGACTAAACACTTTCTGCTTTGGTACCAACGGCGTTGGTGCCTTTCTGCACTCACTCATACTGAACCTTTCCAGCATGTCCCTGATGTTCTTTCTGTGTGTGATGGTGATAGTGCGAGCAGACCGATCACGTATGACCTCCATACCCAGCACATATCCCAGCTCCCCCAGGTCACGACCCTCAAATGCCTCAAGGATCCTGCTGATGGCATCATCCATCTGCTCCTTACGACCGAAGATCAACAGATCATCGACCCATAGGAAAATAAGACATCGTCCTAATTTGCAAATAAACAGTGCGGGGTCACTGGCTGATCTCACAAAGCCCATTCTCGACAAGAGCTCTGCAAGCGCTTTATGCCACTCCCTGGCAGCTTGCTTCAGACCATACAACGCCTTTTTCAGACGCCACACCATACCAGACCCATCATCCAGTACAGGAGGTTGTGCCACATACACTTCCTCTTCCAGAACACCATTCAGGAAAGCACATTTAATGTCTATGTGTCTCGTCTCCAGATCCTCTACAGCACAGACAGACAACAGAGCCCTGAAGGTAGCATAACTGCCCACAGGTGCCCATGTCTCAAAGAAATCTACGCCCTCTACTTGCGTAAATCCCCTGGCTACATATCTAGCTTTGAATCGCTCAATCTCACCCTGTGCTCCTCGCTTAATCTTAAGTACCCACTTGCCTGTCACAGGCTTCACTCCTGCTGGGCACCTGACTAACTCGAACACATCATGTTCCCTTAAGGAGGTCAACTCATCAAGCATTGCTATGATCCACTGCTCACGATGGCAGCCTCTCATGGCTTGCTTCACCGTTGGATCGTCCAGCACAGCTTTGACCTTCTTCCTCGCAGCAGCTGCACACCGGGACTCACTGCGGCTAGCAGTCTTGCCACTGCTCGGAATCACCTTCTGCCCCGTCGTGTTCTCTGCATCAGGAGTCACACTGTCAGCCGTAGCAAACACTCCATCCGCCAGATCACCGACGTCACTCTCCATATGGACTACTGTGGAGCTCCCAGCATCATCATGCTCACGTGCATCATCCGGGGAAATGCGCTCAACAGCAGCATTCTCACTTTCATTCACTCCCACAGCATGGACAGCAGGTCTTAAGGTTTTGCGAATCAATTTGAAAGGTTTTGGAACCCATCGAACCCTCACCTCTTGTGGTGGATCCAGATGTTCTCCGCTGCCTCCTGCGGCACTTGGTGCTAACTCTCCCCCTGAGCCAGCTCCGCCTGCCTCTACTCCACTAGGCACATGCCGTAGCTTGCCTTGCCCCTGACTATCAACACGCTGTGGCATATGCCGTGGCTCATCATGCTCCCCAGCGTACTGCACGTCCTGACACCGCTGACCCTTGCCATCGGTTGTACATCCCGTGGTCTTCAGATTTCGCAGGTGGGGGTGGCTCACTCGGCGCCTTGCCCATCGACCGTTGGACTCGCTGCGGTGAACGCGAGCGCGATCGAGACCGAGATCCTGAGGGCTCAGATGCCCCTGAGAATGACTCAGCAGAGTCACTGGCAGCCCCTGGCTGTTCCTCCCCCTCAGACTCATCATTCTCACTACCCTGTGGCTCAATGCGGCAGCCACTCAAATCCAGCACAGCTCTATCCCGCGTAGGGATCACATCTCTCGGTTGCATCTCAGCATTGTGCGGACCGGATGGTTGCTGAACCGCATCATACTCCCAGTGTGGTACCCTGTTCACACAGTCCTCGGCCGTGTAAGCGCAACGCGCTGTCACCACTGCCTCACTGATCTCAGGCGTGTGCCACCGCTCATGCCTGGCTATCAGCTCAGAGCCTAAAACACGCGGTGAAAACGGCGGCTCACTCTCAGGCAACTCATCATCCGGCACATAGCGCCGATGCAACTGCCTGCCTGGTTCCCAGTGTGTGTGCCCCAGCGCTGGATGCTCCCCCTCAGCCCAATCCACATTTCTGCCCCTCTCTGGCATCATGTGATCACGACTGGCTGGTGGTCGCACTGCCCTAACACTAGTTGATCTCAACCATTTCTGCATGTTGGGCAAGAAACCAACGTCAGGTACTACACGAGTATGCTCATCGGGCATGATCTCGAATTCTCCCAGCTCGTAGTTCTCCAACATGACCGGATCCACCGTAGCTTGCTCCGACATGTGGAAACGTTTCGCGAACTCTCTCAGCAGAGCTGGTGGAGAAGCCGTATGCCTATACATACGCACTGCTCCCCCATTCCCTCGCTTCACGTAAGCTCTATCCATGTGAGGACCAGCACCCGGTCCCATGTAGAAACCGAGCACTCCTCTCTCATCCAGGTGTCTGAAGTCCTCTCTCCGAGCATATACATACATCGGACACCCGAAAGGCTTCACCTGGGCGACCACCAGATGGAACGTGTCCTCACTCACATTCCTGAACCATAACAGATATGGCACAATCTGTCTGACATCAACATTCTTCACACACTGGGCGACAAACTTCCCATCGCCCCTGGCCATACCCTCATCAGCCAGAGCCTGCAGACTCATCTGCTGAGCCTGAGCCCTCCTCGTCTGCAACTGTGCAGCTCTCACAGCCTCATTCGTTGACCACGGGTCACGACTGGTCTGCACATGTCTCTCCTCCAGTTTCTGCTTGGCCTCCTTCCGCCTAACACCCTCTAGAAGCTGTGCTAGGCGTCAGGTTATGCGCATGGTTCACACACATATACGCCTCTGGCCACAGAAATGCAGGCACAGCTGCTTGCAGCAGGCTTGCCCTCACACTCCTGTTTAGCACACCGATCTTTCTCTCCACCATTCCATGTCGTAATTCAGTGGGACCGCAGCCCTAAGGCACTGTGGGATCTAAGCACTGTGTAGCTGTGCGCAGGGGGTCGCGCTGTCACATACCTGGCTGGTGTACAGGCCTCCGCTGTGACAGTGCGCTCTCAGTCTTTGGATTATAGCACGTGAGACTTTAGCAGAGAAGAGTGATTACACTTTGATCAGTAGAGCCTATATAAGCGTTCAACCAAACGTCTCATACGGATACGATCAGAATCATTGTCTGCGGCACGCAATCTAGCATGCATTGCTCGTGCATATGGTAAGCCATCGGTGCATGGCGTCCCATAGCCACTCCGGATCAGCACCGTGCCATCCATGCATACATGGTCTCCGTAGTCCTGTGTATGCCACCATGCATGGTCTCCGTAGTCCTGTGCATGGCTGGATCACGACACTCCCCCTAGACTAGGCTTGTACTACCGCAAGCTGTAGTCTATCTCTAAATTTTGCTAGTGCTGGTCCCCGCCAACACTTTCGTAAACATATCAGCTAGCATGTCTACCGTGCTAACCCAGCTGATAGTTAACTCATCGAGTTCTACGAACTCGCGGACCCTCAGGTCCCTGACCCTGATGTGCTTGGAACGGTCACTAGAGATGGGGTTTCACTGCTAGCAAGTTGGCACTCTTGTTGTCACCCCACAGAGTTGGCTTCACAGCCGACAAACCAAGATCAGTGCACAACTGCTTAGCCCACATCACCTCATTGGCTGCTGAACTCATAGCAATGAGCTCTGCCTCAGTTGTATCACCAGCCACAATAGTCTGCCTCTTCGAACGCCAGAACACACAGTTCCCATGCATCCGGACTATCACTCCTGACACGCTCTTCAAGCAAGCACCATTGGCGAAGTCAGCATCCGTAAATGCTTCCAACACCTCACTTCCCTCATTGGAGCCACTAAAGGTCAAGCCAAGATCTATGGTCCCTCGCAGGTATCTCAGTACATGCTGGACAGCAGCCCAATGACACTTCGCACTCCCAGCCATATGCCTGGCCAGGACATTGGCCGGAAAGGAAATATCAGGACGCGACACAGCAGCCACATACTGGATGCTTCCTACGGCTTGCATAAACCTCTTATGCTCTACGACAGTAGCCTTCTCCTGGCTAGGATCATCCTTCAGACTAAACACTTTCTGCTTTGGTACCAACGGAGTTGGCGCCTTTCTGCACTCACTCATGCTGAACCTTTCCAGCATGTCCCTGATGTTCTTTCTGTGCGTTATGGTGATAGTGCGAGCAGGCCGATCACGTATGACCTCCATACCCAGCACATATCCCAGCTCCCCCAGGTCACGACCCTCAAATGCCTCAAGGATCCTGCTGATGGCATCATCCATCTGCTCCTTACGACCGAAGATCAACAGATCATCGACCCATAAAAAATAAGACATCGTCCTATTTGCAAATAAACAGTGCAGGGTCACTGGCTGATCTCACAAAGCCCATTCTCAACAAGAGCTCTGCAAGCACTTTATGCCACTCCCTGGCAGCTTGCTTCAGACCATACAACGCCTTTTTCAGACCGCCACACCATACCAGACCCATCATCCAGTACAGGAGGTTGTGCCACATACACTTCTCTTCCAGAACACCATTCAGGAAAGCACATTTAATGTCTATGTGTCTCGTCTCCAGATCCTCTACAGCACAGACAGACAACAGAGCCCTGAAGGTAGCATAACTGCCCACAGGTGCCCATGTCTCAAAGAATCTACGCCCTCAACTGCGTAATCCCCTGGCTACATATCTAGCTTTGAATCGCTCAATCTCACCCTGTGCTCCTCGCTTAATCTTAAGTACCCACTTGCCTGTCACAGGCTTCACTCCTGCTGGGCACCTGACTAACTCGAACACATCATGTTCCCTTAAGGAGGTCAACTCATCAAGCATTGCTATGATCCACTGCTCACGATGGCAGCCTCTCATGGCTTGCTTCACCGTTGGATCGTCCAGCACAGCTTTGACCTTCTTCCTCGCAGCAGCTGCACACCGGGACTCACTGCGGCTAGCAGTCTTGCCACTGCTCGGAATCACCTCCTGCCCCGTCGTGTTCTCTGCATCAGGAGTCACACTGTCAGCCGTAGCAAACACTCCATCCGCCAGATCACCGACGTCACTCTCCATATGGACTACTGTGGAGCTCCCAGCATCATCATGCTCACGTGCATCATCCGGGGAAATGCGCTCAACAGCAGCATTCTCACTTTCATTCACTCCCACAGCATGGACAGCAGGTCTTAAGGTTTTGCGAATCAATTTGAAGGGTTTTGGAACCCATCGAACCCTCACCTCTTGTGGTGGATCCAGATGTTCTCCGCTACCTCCTGCGGCAACTTGGTGCTAACTCTCCCCCTGAGCCAGCTCCGCCTGCCTCTACTCCACTAGGCACATTGCCGTAGCTTGCCTTGCCCCTGACTATCAACACGCTGTGGGCATATGCCTGGGCTCATCATGCTCCCAGCGTACTGCACGTCCTGACACCGCTGACCC
This sequence comes from Ulva mutabilis, assembly GCA_900538255.1. Classification (NCBI taxonomy): domain Eukaryota; kingdom Viridiplantae; phylum Chlorophyta; class Ulvophyceae; order Ulvales; family Ulvaceae; genus Ulva; species Ulva mutabilis. Next base: position 8,750 of record UNSF01000179.1, read on the forward strand.
TTGCCATCGGTTGTACATCCCGTGGTCTTTCAGATTCGCAGGTGGGGGTGGCTCACTCGGCGCCTTGCCCATCGACCGTGGACTCGCTGCGGTGAACGCGAGCGCGATCGAGACCGAGATCCGAGGGCTCAGATGCCCCTGAGAATGACTCAGCAGAGTCACTGGCAGCCCCTGGCTGTTCCTCCCCCTCAGACTCATCATTCTCACTACCGCTGTGGCTCATTGCGGCAGCCACTCAAATCCAGCACAGCTCTATCCCGCGTAGGGATCACATCTCTCGGTCGCATCTCAGCATTGTGCGGGCCGGATGGTTGCTGAACCGCATCATACTCCCAGTGTGGTACCCTGTTCACACAATCCTCGGCCGTGTAAGCGCAACGCGCTGTCACCAACTGCCTCACTGATCTCAGGCGTGTGCCACCGCTCATGCCTGGCTATCAGCTCAAGGCCTAAAACACGCGGTGAAAACGGCGGCTCACCCTCAGGTAACTCATCATCGGCAACATAGCGCCGATGCAACTGCCTGCCTGGTTCCCAGTGTGTGTGCCCCAGCGCTGGATGCTCCCCCTCAGCCCAATCCACATTTCTGCCCCTCTCTGGCATCATGTGTTCACGACTGGCTGGTGGTCGCACTGCCCTAACACTAGTTGATCTCAACCATTCTGCATGTTGGGCAAGAACCAACGTCAGGTACTACACGAGTATGCTCATCGGCATGATCTCGAATTCTCCCAGCTCGTAGTTCTCCAACATGACCGGATCCACCGTAGCTTGCTCCGACATGTGGAAACGTTTCGCGAACTCTCTCAGCAGAGCTGGTGGAGAAGCCGTATGCCTATACATACGCACTTGNGGAATTGCTTGGACCTCTGCGGAGAGCAAAGGGCAATCTTTCTGCAGATGGCCAGGCTTCTCACAATTGAAGCACTTGCGCTTATCTGCTCCCCCTGCTCCCACTGCGGCAACCTCTGGGGGTGCACCATGGCGACCACCGTGGCGTCCACCACGATACACCTCGTCCCCCAAATCCTCTGCTGACCACCGCGATCATCCCGTGGGAATTCGCGATGGGGCGACTGGCTGCTATTCTGAGCATGTGTCAGCAGCGTGGACACTATCTGCTGCAACTGGCAGTTGCTGCAGCATCGGCTGCAGCAGTGCATACTCTTTGTCCACTGCCAGTAGCCTAGAGCGGTAATAACTGATCAGGCACAGCTTCTCCCAGACCCCTCATCTGGTTCACTATACCAACTACCTCGTTGACATGTTTCTCAAGTGGCTTCCCGCCTGCCTGGCACCACTGAGTTGCTGGTATAGCTTCTGTATTTCTACTTCGACAGAAGGCATGTACTTGGCATGCAGCAATGCCCATATCTCATGGACAAAATTGCAGTCTGACACGAAATCCCTATCCTCCTTCGGTAATGTCACGAATAGCCAATGCTTGACTGACTCATGAGCCTGGCTATTCTGTGCCAGTGGATCATTCACTAGCAGGCTACTTTCCCCACCATGTTTGCCCAACTCTCTACCTCTTTCTTGAACACCCGAAAGTGATCATATCTGTGGTTCCATACCGGGAACTTGTGCTTGTCTACTAGCGACTTTCCCGGCGTAGACTTAGGCATTACGAGCGATAGCGCGCTCGCGAGAGTTGCAACATCGATCGTCCCGGCTGTTGCTGCCGCCCCGGATGACATCGCAGCCTGCGAAGGCTGCGGTATCGGAGGTGGTATCTGCTGCGCTGCCCATGCTGTCTGGGCAACGTGTGGCACTTCCTGCGCTCCGTGCACCGCTGCCTGAGCACCCGCATTCCCCGTAGGATCAGCGTTGCCCGGCATGGCGGCCTGCAGAGGGTTAACACTGAGATACCCGTAGGTCCCAGCGTCTTGTCCTTCCCCGTGGGGCATGGACTGACCCTCCGCGGCCTGCTCGCGGCGCACTGTAGAGCGAGTGCGATGATGCGGAAGGTTAACTGCTCCCTCCACACCGTCAGAACCGATAGACCCTTGGCGAGATGCCATTGAATCGTCTCGGAGTGGTGGTGTCCTGCAACATGACCACCATATGTCGCAGGAAACGCAGACCCGTAGGCCTCTTTGCGAGACCAGCACACAAGCATAATGCAGCTCCGCCGTAGCATTCTGCATTAGCTTTTCTAGTCTCTCTACGGTCGGCTATACACTAGAGCGGTGTAGCACACTCATCGGAGCGTGCAGCCGTAACCGCAGGTTCCCCCTGGACTCTATCGCATGCTAACAGACATCACAAGAATCCCCACAATCATCACCGATACCATGTTGTAATTCAGTGGACCGCGGCCTAAGGCCTGTGGGATCCTGGGCATGTCGTCATGCGCAGGGGTTGGTGCTGTCACATACCTTGCTGTCTTAGGTATCTGTCCGTGACAGCGCCTGTACCTTCAGTTGGAGGATGAATGCACGTGAGTCTTAGGACAGTAGAAGAGAGAGTGATTACACTACGATCTGTAGAGCCTATATAAGCGTTCAATCAACGTCTCATACGGATACGATCAGAATCAATGTCTGCGGCACGCAATCTTGCATGCATTGCTCGTGCATATGGTCAGCCATCGGTGCATGGCTGCCCCATAGCCACTCCGGATCAGCACCGTGAATCCACTCCATGCATGGTCACCGTAGTCCTGTGCATGGCTGGATCACGACAAAGACGTCGTAATGTCAGATCACGGCACGCCCGGAGGTGGTACCACGCCCGCAACCGCGGTACGTGGCACCGTCGTAGGTAGCGATACTCAAACCGCTACACCGGCCGTCCCGCAAGACCACAGTTCGATATCGATGAAAGATGTTAAAATGGACTGTGGGCCGTTGACAAATCACAACTTCCAAACTTGGCTTACGTCCCTTGAGGCGTATGCAATGATCATGGGTATCTCTGATGCCCTGACTAGCAGTGTAGCTCCGCTCGCTAATCAGCAAAGAGCGAAGCTGATCATGCTGAAAAACGTGACCGAGATTTCTGATATAGAAATTTTAAGCAAGAATACTTCCGCCGCAATCTGCCTGGAGAAACTCAAAAAGTCCAGGGCAGCCGGCTCAGCTGCTCAGAAGTCACTTCTGATAGCTAAAGAATCCAACTTGTCGCCCACCAATGGTGAAACGCTTGCTAAGTTTGTTGATCGTTGCAAACTTCTCCACAGCGAGCTAAGCAGACTTAAGATGCTGAACGAAGAAAGGTTTTTACTGGTCTTTCTTAATGCTTTCCATGATATTCCATTGTTCAGCTCTTGGGCTCAAACGGTTGATTTGACCTCAGCCACATTCCATGAAGTAGCAGCAAAATTAATTAGCCGCAATCTTCATGTCGTAATTCAGTAGACCGTAGCCCGTAGGCACTGTGGGATCTAAGCATGGCGTAGCCATACGCAGGGGGTCGCGCTGTCACATACCTGGCTGGTGTACAGGCTCCGCTGTGACAGTGCGCTATCAGTGTTGGATTAAAGCACGTGAGTCTTTGGCAGAGTAGAGTGATTACACTTTGATCAGTAGAGCCTATATAAGCGTTCAACCAAACGTCTCATACGGATACGATCAGAATCATTGTCTGCAGCACGCAATCTAGCATGCATTGCTCGTGCATATGGTAAGCCATCGGTGCATGGCGTCCCATAGCCACTCCGGATCAGCACCGTGCATCCATGCATACATGGTCTCCGTAGTCCTGTGTATGCCACCATGCACGGTCTCCGTAGTCCTGTGCATGGCTGGATCACGACACTCCCCCTAGACTAGGCTTGTACTACCGCAAGCTGTAGTCTATCTCTAAATTTTGCTAGTGCTGGTCCTGCCAACACCTTTGTAAACATATCAGCTAGCATGTCTACCGTGCTAACCCAGCTGATAGTTAACTCATCGAGTTCTACGAACTCGCGGACCCTCAGGTCCCTGACCCTGATGTGCTTGGAGCGGTCACTAGAGATGGGGTTCACAGCTAGCAAGTTGGCACTCTTGTTGTCACCCCACAGAGTTGGCTTCACAGCCGACAAACCAAGATCAGTGCACAACTGCTTTGCCCACATCACCTCATTGGCTGCTGAGCTCATCGCAATAAGCTCTGCCTCAGTCGTATCACCAGCCACAATAGTCTGCCTCTTCGAACGCCAGAACACACAGTTCCCATGCATCCGGACTATCACTCCTGACACGCTCTTCAAGCAAGCACCATTGGCGAAGTCAGCATCCGTAAATGCTTCCAACACCTCACTTCCCTCATTGGAGCCACTAAAGGTCAAGCCAAGATCTATGGTCCCTCGCAGGTATCTCAGTACATGCTGGACAGCAGCCCAATGACACTTCGCACTCCCAGCCATATGCCTGGCCAGGACATTGGCCGGAAAGGAAATATCAGGACGCGACACAGCAGCCACATACTGGATGCTTCCTACGGCTTGCATAAACCTCTTCTGCTCTACGACAGTAGCCTTCTCCTGGCTAGGATCATCCTTCAGACTAAACACTTTCTGCTTTGGTACCAACGGCGTTGGTGCCTTTCTGCACTCACTCATACTGAACCTTTCCAGCATGTCCCTGATGTTCTTTCTGTGCGTTATGGTGATAGTGCGAGCAAGCCGATCACGTATGACCTCCATACCCAGCACATATCCCAGCTCCCCCAGGTCACGACCCTCAAATGCCTCAAGGATCCTGCTGATGGCATCATCCATCTGCTCCTTACGACCGAAGATCAACAGATCATCGACCCATAGGAAAATAAGACATCGTCCTATTTTGCAAATAAACAGTGCGGGGTCACTGGCTGATCTCACAAAGCCCATTCTCGACAAGAGCTCTGCAAGCGCTTTATGCCACTCCCTGGCAGCTTGCTTCAGACCATACAACGCCTTTTTCAGACGCCACACCATACCAGACCCATCATCCAGTACAGGAGGTTGTGCCACATACACTTCCTCTTCCAGAACACCATTCAGGAAAGCACATTTAATGTCTATGTGTCTCGTCTCCAGATCCTCTACAGCACAGACAGACAACAGAGCCCTGAAGGTAGCATAACTGCCCACAGGTGCCCATGTCTCAAAGAAATCTACGCCCTCTACTTGCGTAAATCCCCTGGCTACATATCTAGCTTTGAATCGCTCAATCTCACCCTGTGCTCCTCGCTTAATCTTAAGTACCCACTTGCCTGTCACAGGCTTCACTCCTGCTGGGCACCTGACTAACTCGAACACATCATGTTCCCTTAAGGAGGTCAACTCATCAAGCATTGCTATGATCCACTGCTCACGATGGCAGCCTCTCATGGCTTGCTTCACCGTTGGATCGTCCAGCACAGCTTTGACCTTCTTCCTCGCAGCAGCTGCACACCGGGACTCACTGCGGCTAGCAGTCTTGCCACTGCTCGGAATCACCTCCTGTCCCGTCGTGTTCTCTGCATCAGGAGTCACACTGTCAGCCGTAGCAAACACTCCATCCGCCAGATCACCGACGTCACTCTCCATATGGACTACTGTGGAGCTCCCAGCATCATCATGCTCACGTGCATCATCCGGGGAAATGCGCTCAACAGCAGCATTCTCACTTTCATTCACTCCCACAGCATGGACAGCAGGTCTTAAGGTTTTGCGAATCAATTTGAAAGGTTTTGGAACCCATCGAACCCTCACCTCTTGTGGTGGATCCAGATGTTCTCCGCTGCCTCCTGCGGCACTTGGTGCTAACTCTCCCCCTGAGCCAGCTCCGCCTGCCTCTACTCCACTAGGCACATGCCGTAGCTTGCCTTGCCCCTGACTATCAACACGCTGTGGCATATGCCGTGGCTCATCATGCTCCCAGCGTACTGCACGTCCTGACACCGCTGACCCTTGCCATCGGTTGTACATCCCGTGGTCTTCAGATTTCGCAGGTGGGGGTGGCTCACTCGGCGCCTTGCCCATCGACCGTTGGACTCGCTGCGGTGACCGCGAGCGCGATCGAGACCGAGATTCCGAGGGCTCAGATGCCCCTGAGAATGACTCAACCGAGTCACTGGCAGCCTCTGGCTGTTCCTCCCCCTCAGACTCATCATTCTCACTACCCTGTGGCTCAATGCGGCAGCCACTCAAATCCAGCACAGCTCTATCCCGCGTAGGGATCACATCTCTCGGTCGCATCTCAGCATTGTGCGGACCGGATGGTTGCTGAACCGCATCATACTCCCAGTGTGGTACCCTGTTCACACAGTCCTCGGCCGTGTAAGCGCAACGCGCTGTCACCACTGCCTCACTGATCTCAGGCGTGTGCCACCGCTCATGCCTGGCTATCAGCTCAGAGCCTAAAACACGTGGTGAAAACGGCGGCTCACCCTCAGGCAACTCATCATCCGGCACATAGCGCCGATGCAACTGCCTGCCTGGTTCCCAGTGTGTGTGCCCCAGCGCTGGATGCTCCCCCTCAGCCCAATCCACATTTCTGCCCCTCTCTGGCATCATGTGATCACGACTGGCTGGTGGTCGCACTGCCCTAACACTAGTTGATCTCAACCATTTCTGCATGTTGGGCAAGAAACCAACGTCAGGTACTACACGAGTATGCTCATCGGCATGATCTCGAATTCTCCCAGCTCGTAGTTCTCCAACATGACCGGATCCACCGTAGCTTGCTCCGACATGTGGAAACGTTTCGCGAACTCTCTCAGCAGAGCTGGTGGAGAAGCCGTATGCCTATACATACGCACTGCTCCCCCATTCCCTCGCTTCACGTAAGCTCTATCCATGTGAGGACCAGCACCCGGTCCCATGTACAAACCGAGCACTCCTCTCTCATCCAGGTGTCTGAAGTCCTCTCTCCGAGCATATACATACATCGGACACCCGAAAGGCTTCACCTGGGCCACCACCAGATGGAACGTGTCCTCACTCACATTCCTGAACCATAACAGATATGGCACAATCTGTCTGACATCAACATTCTTCACACACTGGGCGACAAACTTCCCATCGCCCCTGGCCATACCCTCATCAGCCAGAGCCTGCAGACTCATCTGCTGAGCCTGAGCCCTCCTCGTCTGCAACTGTGCAGCTCTCACAGCCTCATTCGTTGACCACGGGTCACGACTGGTCTGCACATGCCTCTCCTCCAGTTTCTGCTTGGCCTCCTTCCGCCTAACACCCTCTAGAGCTGTGCTAGGCGTCAGGTTATGCGCATGGTTCACACACATATACGCCTCTGGCCACAGAAATGCAGGCACAGCTGCTTGCAGCAGGCTTGCCCTCACACTCCTGTTTAGCACACCGATCTTTCTCTCCACCATTCCATTGGACTCATGCTGGCCCGTGGCAGTGTACGTGTGCTCAATGCCACGCCACGCGAGGTACTGAGCCAGCTGGTTAGAGCTGAACTCACCACCCTGGTCAGTGTGCAGCCTCCGCACCCCAACCTCTCTATCATACACGATCTGAGTGCGGATTCGCTCAATCAGCAGGCATATCATTTCCGCAGCCCCACTCTTGGACTTCAACGGAATCACATGGGAGTACCGGGAGTACTCATCCACCACTACCAGGATGTAGTTCATACCCCCGATTCCTACTGGCTTGATCTGCCCTGCTAGATCAGCATGCAACACTTCCCCAGCATAGGTGGCATTCTCCGTCACCTTGCCCCCGTGCTGTGCTCTATCGCCGCTTCTCTGTTCAGCCACGTGGCAACCATGACACTGAAGCGCTACCCCCGTAGGTTTCAGCATCTTCAGGTCATACAGTTGTGGGTTGTCTCTCATCAACTGGAGTACCCGATTGCCAGCATGGTGAAAAGCGATATGCACTAGGAATGATGGATCAACCTGAAAGGAATAACCTTGTTCATTCGGTACACCGGTCACCGCAGCAACTTGCTGCTGCTCACGTACCCATTTCCCATTCCTATGAAACAAGTTATTCGCACTTGTCCAGGCTGCTCCTCTATCTACCGGTCGCATTTGCCATATCGGCCTGCCTTTCCCACAGAACCATGTCAGAGTAGGTTTTCCATCCTCATCCTCACCCTGCTCACAGTTCCTGTGGAACCCATAGCTCTGGTCATGAAACCCAGGCATCACTACCCGGTTTGCATGCTTGCCCGTATGCAAGTATATCTCAGACTTTTTCAACTCCTTTGTTGAAAGGATGTTGATAGGACTGGCCGGCACCCAGTAGACGTTGGTCAACTCTATGTCTACTGGTGTGATAGTGCCCTGTGCACTCACATACTCTCCCAGATTAGCTCTGATCGTGCCCACACCATACATGTCTAGCCTGCCCTGGTCAAGAGGCTGACACTGCGGCATATCTGGTGGCTTGATCTCGCAAAACATATCATAGTCAAAGCATATGTTTATGTCTGAGCCACTATCTATTAGGAAAGTGTACGGCATGTTGGGAGACGGCCCATCAGCACAGTCAGCTCGCAGCTTATCTAGGTCAACTACAGCTACCTGAGGGCCACCGCGGCCTCTGCCACGGCCTCGCCCTGCAGCTGCTTGCTTCTGCAGGAATTGTTTGACCTCTGCGGAGAGCAATGGACAATCCTTTTGCACATGTCCAGGCTTATCACAGTTGAAGCATTTCCTCTTTTCTGCTCCCCCTGCTGCCCCTGCTCCCACAGCTGCTACCTGTGGGGGTGAACCTTGGCGACCACCGTAGCGTCCACCTCGGTACCCACGTCCCCCATGGCGCTGTTGTCCACCGCGATCGTCCCGTGGGAATCGCGACGGACCCTGCTTGCTGTTCGTCTGGGCATGTGTCAACAGCGTAGACACTATCTGCTGCACTGGCATGGCCTGCAGCATGGGCTGCAACAGGCTGTACTCTTTGTCTACTGCCAGCAACCGTGATCTGTACAACTGATCAGACACAGTCTCACCCAGTCCTCTCATCTGGTTTACTATGCCCACCACCTCATTCACATGCTTCTCCAGCGGCTTGCCAGCCTGCTGGGTACTGCTGAGCTGGTGATACAGCTTCTGTATTTCTACCTCCACTGATGGCATATACTTAGCATGCAGCAACGACCAGACCTCATGGACGAAACTACAGTCTGCCACGAAGTCTCTATCCTCCTTTGGCAGTGTGGTGAACAACCAGTGCATGACTTGCTCATGAGCCTGGCTGCTCTGAGCAAGCGGATCATTGACTAGCAGGCTACTCTCACCCACCATCTTCGCCCAGCTCTCTACCTCCTTCTTAAATACTCGGAAGTGATCAGTCTTATAGTGCCACACCGGAAATCTGTTCTTCTCTACTAGAGATTTCCCCGGTATTGGCCTGGGCATGGCAAGCGACAGCGCTTGCGCTAGCGTGCTTACGTCAATTGATCCAGCCGTAGCTGGTACTCCTGATGACATCGCAGCCTGCGAAGGCTGCGGTATCGGAGGCGGTATCTGTTGGGTCATCCACGCAGCTGGCGCTGCGAGATGTGCTGGCTGTGTTCCTTGCGCCGCAGCCTGAGCTCCCTGCTTCCCCCGTAGGATCAGCATTTCCCGGCAATGCTGCCTGCAGAGGACCTGCATTGGGATACCCGTAGGTCCCAACGCGCTGTTCTTCCCCGTAGGTCACGAACTGGTCCTCCGCGGCCTGCTCGCGGCGCGCTGTGGAACGTGTGTGGTGGCGAGGACGAACTTCTTCTCCATCCTCGCCGTCAGAGCCAATAGATCCCTGGCGAGATGCCATTGGGACTTCTCGGCGTGGTGGCATCCTGCAACACGACCTTCGTGCGTCGCAGGACACGCAGACCCGTAGGCCTTTCTGCGAGACCAGTACCCTGACAGAATGCAGTCCAGCCGTAGCGTTATGCATCTGTGTACTCTAGTCTCTCTACGGACTCTACAGCTAAACGCTAGAGCGGTGTGAATCGCTCATCGGGACGCTCAGCCGTAGCCGTAGACCCCTGGACTCTATCGCAAGCATACAACCATCGCTAGAATACCCACAAACATCACCGATACCATGTCGTAATTCAGTAGACCGTAGCCCGTAGGCACTGTGGGATCTAAGCATGGCGTAGCCATACGCAGGGGGTCGCGCTGTCACATACCTGGCTGGTGTACAGGCTCCGCTGTGACAGTGCGCTATCAGTGTTGGATTAAAGCACGTGAGTCTTTGGCAGAGTAGAGTGATTACACTTTGATCAGTAGAGCCTATATAAGCGTTCAACCAAACGTCTCATACGGATACGATCAGAATCATTGTCTGCAGCACGCAATCTAGCATGCATTGCTCGTGCATATGGTAAGCCATCGGTGCATGGCGTCCCATAGCCACTCCGGATCAGCACCGTGCATCCATGCATACATGGTCTCCGTAGTCCTGTGTATGCCACCATGCACGGTCTCCGTAGTCCTGTGCATGGCTGGATCACGACACTTCATACCATGGATCAACCCCTGAAAGGTCGGGCTCGTACCACGAACGAGTCATCAGCTTTGCAAGTTTCCAGCAAAGGCTGTGATTTTTGTGGCAACCCAAACCACACGACCTTCAAATGTTATGCCTACATTAGGCATAAGAAGCAGCATGAGGTCGAAAGGCAGCAGAAGGGGACGAAGAACAACAACAACAATAACAGAAAGTGCACTGCTAATAAGGCTACAGCATCATGCCTTGTTGCCTGCCATGCTGTTTCGAGGGCAACTGCTGCGTCCTGGATCATCGACAGTGGAGCTACTGATCACATGACGAACAACTTTGATGCACTTTCAGATGTTGTTCACATGAAGGGTGAGTGCCTTCTTGCCACGGAGCAGAAGGTTCCCATACAAGCGAAAGGCAGCGTAGTAATCAGAAACAAATCAGGGATTGAGTACAAACTTCAGAATGTGCTCTACGTCCCAGACTTGCATGTGAACCTAGTCAGCTTGTCCAAGGCTCTCACTGCAGGTTTCAGGTTGTCTGATACGAAGAGAGGACTGCGGTTGCGCAATTCTGCTGGTTCTCTCGATGCTAACCTCACAGACGATCTGTTTGTGTTGGATTGCACATTTGCTGACGAGTCATCAGCGCAGACCTCCACCATGGCAGCTCACACTACCAAAGCAGATCCACCAGCTCCTGCCTCAACCACTGCTCAGCTGTCCCAAGCTCAGCTCTTCCACCGTCGAATGGGGCACAAAGGCATGTCAACTCTTGCCAACATGTCAGCCAAGACTGCTGTTACAGGCTTGCCGCCCGCTCAGCACTTCAGAGATGCACTCAAGTCAAATTATGTGTGTCCACCTTGTGCTGAATGCAAAGCAACAAGACAACCATTCCCTAGTGCCGCAAAGAAGTCAACTGCGCCGCTGGAGAAGCTTCATGTTGACATTGCGACCGGCATGCCGCTCTCGAAATCGGGTCTCAGAAACTTTGTGGCCATCGTTGATGACTTTACGGGTTACAAAATTGTCGGTGCTATCCATGCGAAGAGTGACGCGCCAGACTTCATCAAAGACACAGTTCGCATGCTTGAAGCTCGCTACGCGAAGTTCAAGTACAAAGTACAACAGCTCAGATCAGACAAAGACTCGGTTTTCATGTCGCATGACTTCAAGCGGTGGATGAAGGACAATGCCATCTCCTATGAGCCAACCTCGGGCTACAGCCCAGCGGAAAACGGGCATGCTGAGCGTGCACTCCGCACGCTTGGTGAAACATTCCAAGCAATGCTCTCGGACGCGGGCTTAGACAGGTCCATGTGGGCCGAATGTCTTATGCACGCTGCCTACCTCACCAATATCAGCTCAACAGATGGATCCACGACTCCGTGGGAGCTTCTGAAAGGTGAGAAGCCGGACATCTCCAATCTACATGTGTGGGGATGCCTGGCATGGGTGAATGTGCCAAAGAAGCTCAGAAAGAAAAAGGAGATGCCGCCAAAGTCTGATGCTGGCATCTTCCTGGGCTTTGATGGTGCTAATCACAAGGCATACCGGATTCGTATGCCAAGTGGCAAAGTTGTGACATCAAGAGATGTTCTCTTTGATGAATCAGCCCCACCAGCCAGCACTGTGTCACGAGATGACTTCTCTGACATCATGCTACCGACTCCACCGGCGCAGCCACCACCAGGCCCCGCCACGGTCAGGCTTCCACAGCCACAACCACAACCATCGTCGCTGCACTCTCCGCCATCATCGGCCAGCAGCGATGAGTCTGGCACGGAAGGCGTACGGTTCCAGACACCAACACTGGTGCAGCATCCCACGCGCATTCCATCAACCCCAGCTGCACCAGCTCCGCCAGCAGCTCCAGCACCACCAGCTGCTCCACAGCCAGCGCAAGCTTCAACCGCACCAGCTCCGCCAGCCGCTCCAGCAGCGCCGGCTCCACAGCAAGCGCCAGCTCCAGCCGGGACTCGGCGCAGCATTCGCAGCAAGCAACCTCCGGTCGATCCATACCAGTAATGGACGTTGTGGCCCGAGAACAGGGCCAACACAGCAACCGCAGCTGCTGAAGAGGGCGAGTATTTTTCGCTCGTGGGCTCCCTCCTGAGCCCACTTCCGTAGAGGAAGCAATCAGGGGGCCAGAAGGCCCACACTGGGTCAAAGCTATGAACGAAGAGCTTACTTCACTGGGCCTCATGAGCACGTGGGAGCTTTGCATGTTGCCATCTGACCGCAAGGCAATTCCGTGCAAGTGGGTGTTCAAACGGAAGCTGACTGCTGATGGCCAAATTGAGCGATACAAGGCCAGGCTTGTTATCAAAGGCTTCCACCAAAAGCATGGCATTGACTACGAGATGGTCTTTGCTCCAGTCGTCCGTGCAGATACCATCAGAGTGTTTTTCACGATGGTTGCAGCGCTCGATCTTGAGTGCCACACGATTGATATCAAAAATGCTTTTGTTCAAGGTCACCTTGCTGAGGAGATCTACATGAAGCAGCCACCTGGGTTTTCAGATGGCAGCGGGAGGGTGTGCAAATTGATGAAGTCGCTCTATGGCTTGAAGCAGGCCCCACGAGTGTGGCATGAGACGCTCCGGGATCATCTCTTGTTCCTCGGTTGCATCCAATGTCTCTCAGATGGCGCACTGTTTCTATTTCACAGCAAGGAGCACGGCTTGATTATCATCTTGATGTACGTTGATGACCTTCAGATTGCTTCAGCCAAATTGTCTTCGGTGAGCTTCATGAAGAAGTGCATTCTTGACAAATTCCCCGGCAAAGACACAGGAGATACAGATTTCTTCCTCTAAATGTCAGTGACCAGAGATCGTCCGAACAGAACCATCGTCTTGAAGCAGAAACGCCATATCGACGATCTGATCGACGAACTGAATCTCACAAATGCTCATCCCAGGACTGTTCCCATGATTGAGAAGGTTCACAATGATCCTCCAGGGACTCCATTTGAGTCTGCCAGTGACATCACTAGGTACAGGCGTTTGATCGGCATCCTTATTCATCTTGTTCATTACACAAGGCCTGACATTGCATTTGCAGTTGGCTACCTTGCCAGGTTCAACCAGTGCCCAGATTCAGGGAAGCTTGCTAGAGCGCTTGACATTGTTAGATACCTCAAAGGTACCATTGATATGGGCCTGCATCTCGGTGGCGACACCAAGCTGCGTGGATTTAGTGATGCTAGCTATGCTGATTGCAAGTCTGTTGAACCGTCGTTGAATGGTGTTTGCAGACAGTCCACTTCCGGATATGTCATGCCCTTGGGCCATGGAGCTATCTCCTGGCGCTCTGCTAAGCAAGCCACAGTCTCCCATTCTACAGCTGAGTCTGAGTACATAGCTGCAGGGGAGGCTAGTAGGGAAGCACAATATTTGTTCCAACTCTCACAACAGTTGTTGCTGCAGCCAGAGACAATTCCAATTGGAGTTGACAATGATTCTGCTGTTTATATGACTGAGGACCCCCTCTCTGCAAAGAGGACCAAGCACATTGATGTAGCTTATCATTTCATCAGGGAGAAAGTGAAGTACGGGTGGGTCAAGGTTCATTCGATTCCTGGCTCAGAGAACCCCGCAGACATCTTCACTAAGCCATTGGGAAAGCAGCTCTTCGCTAAGCACAGACACGCATTAGGTGTGAAAGTGTGAGACTGCGTGGGAGTGTTGAGAATGACAGTCTCATGCATGCGTGAGGGTACCACACTCTTTTCGCGTTCGTCGCCCTAGGCTCCTGATAGTATATAGGCAATCGCTGAGCCTCTGAGTCTTCAGTGTCTCTATACTGAATACTACAGAGCTCGCTCAGGTATGTGTGGTGGGTCGTATTGTGAGTGTGTGTTCGTGTGTATTGGGTAAGCTGTGACTGTGCGCATCACTACAGGTCGAAATGATTTTGCATTGCGCATCGTCGTTGTCTAAAGCTTATCCTACGTATTCCTTCACGTTTGTTTCTTTGTAAAGTGTCTCTATACTGAATACTACAGAGCTCGCTCAGGTCGAACTGATTTTGCATTGCGCATCGTCGTTGTCTAAAGCTTATCCTACGTATTCCTTCAAGGAGTGTTGGCGACGGCTGACAGTGTGACTCCTGATGCAGAACAAACGACGGGGCAGGAGGTGAATCTTTACAGTGGCAAGACTGCTAGTCGTTGTGAGTCCCGGCGTGCAGCCACTGTGAAGAAGAAGGTCGAGTTTGTGCTGGACGATCCAACGGTGCAGCAAGCCATGAGAGGCTGCCATCGTGAGCAGTGGATTGCAGCAATGATAGATGAACTGACCTCCTTAAGGGAGCACGACGTGTTTGAGCTGGTCAAGTGTCCATCAGGAGTGAAGCCTGTGACAGGAAAATGGGTGCCTGTGACAGGAAAATGGGTGCTTAAGATCAAGCGAGGTGCACAGGGTGAAATTGAGCGTTTCAAAGCTAGATATGTAGCTAGAGGATTCACGGAGGTAGAAGGCGTTGATTTCTTCGAGACTTGGGCTCCTGTGGGCAGCTATGCCACTTTCAGGGCTCTATTGTCGGTCTGTGCAGTAGAGGATCTAGAGACGAGGCATATAGACATAAAATGTGCTTTCCTAAATGGTGTTCTGGAGGAGGAAGTGTACGTGGCACAACCTCCGATACTAGATGATGGGTCTGGTATGGTGTGGCGTCTGATGGCGTTACATGGCCTGAAGCAAGCTGCCAGGGAATGGCACAAGGCACTTGCAGAACTCTTATTGAGTATGGGTTTTGTGAGATCAGCCAGTGACCCTGCACTGTTCATTTGCAAAGTAGGACGATGTCTTATTTTTCTGTGGGTCGATGATCTGTTGATCTTCGGTCGCAGAGAGCAGATGGATGATGCCATCAGAAAGATCCTTGAGGCATTTGAGGGTCGTGACCTGGGGGAGCTGGGATATGTGCTGGGCATGGAGGTCATACGTGATCGTACTGCTCGCACTATCACCATCACACACAGAAAGAGCATCAGGGACATGCTGAAGCGGTTTGGCATGAGTGAGTGCAGACAGGCGCCAACTCCGTTAGTACCAAGGCAGAAAAATGTTTAGTCTAAGGAAGATCCTAGCCAGGCAAAGGCTACAGTCGCAGAGCATAAGAGGTTTATGCAAGCCGTAGGAAGCATCCAGTATGTGGCAGTTGTGTCGCGTCCAGACATCGCGTTTCCGGCTAATGTCTTGGCCAGGCATATGGCTGGGAGTGCTAAATGTCATTGGAATGGTGTCCTTCACGTACTGAGATACCTGCGAGGGACCATGGACTTTGGCTTGACCTTTAGTGGCTCCAATGGGGGATGTGAGGTGTTGGAAGTATTTACGGATGCGACTTCGCCAATGGTGCTTGCTCGAAGAGCGTGTCAGGAGTGATAGTCCGGATGCATGGGAACTGTGTGTTCTGGCGTTCGAAGAGACAGACTGTTGTGGCTGGTGACACGACTGAGGCAGAGCTTATTGCGATGAGCTCAGTAGCCAATGAGGTGATGTGGGCAAAGCAGTTGTGCACTGATCTTGGGTTGTCGGCTGTGAAGCCAACTCTGTGGGGTGACAACAAGAGTGCCAACTTGCTAGCAGTGAACCCCATCTCTAGTGACCGCTCCAAGCACATCAGGGTAAGGGACTTGAGAGTCCGCGAGTTCGTAGAACTCGATGAGCTGACTATCAGCTGGTTTAGCACGGAAGACATGCTAGCTGATATGTTCACGAAGGTGTTGGCAGGACCAGCACTGGCAAAATTTAGAAGTAGACTACAGCTTGCGGTAGTAAAAGCCTAGTCTAGGGGGAGTGTCGTGATCCAGCCATGCACAGGACTACGGAGACCATGCAGGTGGCATACACAGGACTACGGAGACCATGTATGCATGGATGCACGGTGCTGATCCGGAGTGGCTATGGGACGCCATGCACCGATGGCTTACCATATGCACGAGCAATGCATGCTAGATTGCGTGCCGCAGACAATGATTCTGATCGTATCCGTATGAGACGTTTGGTTGAACGCTTATATAGGCTCTACTGATCAGAAGTGTAATCACTCTTCTCTGCTAAGTCTCACGTGCTATAAATCAAAGACTGAGAGCGCACTGTCACAGCGGAGGCCTGTACACCAGCCAGGTATGTGACAGCGCGACCCCCTGCGCACAGCTACACAGTGCTTAGATCCCACAGTGCCTTAGGGCTGCGGTCCACTGAATTACGACATGAATCCCCGCATACATGGTCACCGTAGTCCTGTGTATGCCACCATGCATGGTCACCGTAGTCCTGTGCATGGCTGGATCACGACACTCCCCTGACTAAGCTTGTACTACCGCAAGCTGCAATCTATCTCTAAATTTTGCCAGTGCTGGTCTGCCAACACCTTAGTGAACATATCAGCTAGCATGTCTACCGTGCTAACCCAGCTGATAGTCAACTCATCGAGTGCTACGAACTCTCGGACCCTCAGGTCCCTGACCCTGATGTGCTTGGAGCGGTCACTAGAGATGGGGTTTCACTGCTAGCAAGTTGCACTCTTGTTGTCACCCCACAGCGTTGGCTTCACAGCCGACAAACCAAGATCAGTGCACAACTGCTTAGCCCACATCACCTCATTGGCTGCTGAACTCATAGCAATGAGCTCTGCCTCAGTTGTATCACCAGCCACAATAGTCTGCCTCTTCGAACGCCAGAACACACAGTTCCCATGCATCCGGACTACTACTCCTGACACGCTCTTCAAGCAAGCACCATTGGCGAAGTCAGCATCCGTAAATGCTTCCAACACCTCACATCCCCATTGGAGCCACTAAAGGTTGTCGTGATCCAGCCATGCACAGGACTACGGTCACCATGCATGGAGTGGATGCACGGTGCTGATCCGGAGTGGCTATGGGACGCCATGCACCGATGGCTTACCATATGCACGAGCAATGCATGCTAGATTGTGTGCAGCAGACAATGATTCTGATCGTATCCGTATGAGTCGTTTAGAGAACCCTTATATAGGCTTTGTCGATCGTAGTGTAATCACTCTACTCTGCCAAAGACTCACGTGCTATATTCCAAGACTGAGAGCGCACTGTCACAGCGGAGGCCTGTACACCAGCCAGGTATGTGACAGCGCGACCCCCTGCGCACAGCTACACAGTGCTTAGATCCCACAGTGCCTAAGGCTTCGGTCACTGAATTACGACAAAGGTCAAGCCAAAGTTTATGGTCCCTCGCAGGTATCTCAGTACGTGAAGGACACCATTCCAATGACATTTAGCACTCCAGCCATATGCCTGGCAAGACATTAGCCGGAAACGCAATGCTTGGACGCGACACAACTGCCACATACTGGATGCTTCCTACGGCTTGCATAAACCTCTTATGCTCTGTGCATGTAGCCTTCGCCTGGCTAGGATCTTCCTTCAGACTAAACATTTTCTGTTTGGTACCAACGGAGTTGGCGCCCGTCTGCACTCACTCATGCCAAAATCTCTCTAGCATGTCCCTGATGCTCTTTCTGTGTGTGATGGTGATAGTGCGAGCAGTTTCGATCACGTATGACCTCCATGCCCAGCAACATATCCAAGCTCCCCCAGGTCACGACCCTCAAATGCCTCAAGGATCTTTCTGATGGCATCATCCATCTGCTCTCGGTGGCCAAAATCAGTAGATCATCGACCCACAGAAAAATAAGACAACGTCCTACTTTGCAAATGAACAGTGCAGGGTCACTGGCTGATCTCACAAAACCCATATTCAACAAGAGTTCTGCAAGCGCTTTGTGCCACTCCCTGGCAGCTTGCTTCAGACCATACAACGCCTTTTTCAGACGCCACACCATACCAGACCCATCGTCCAGCACCGGAGGTTGTGCCACATACACTTCCTCCTCCAGAACACCATTCAGGAAAGCACATTTAATGTCTATATGCCTCGTCTCTAGATCCTCTACTGCACAGACTGACAACAGAGCCCTGAAGTAGCGTAATTGCCCACATGTGCCCATGTCTCAAAGAAATCTACGCCCTCCACTTGCGTAAATCCCCTGGCTACGTATCTGGCCTTGAAACGCTCAATTTCACCCTGTGCTCCTCGCTTGATCTTAAGCACCCACTTGCCTGTCACAGGCTTCACTCCTGTTGGGCACTCAACCAGCTCAAACACATCATGTTCTCTTAAGGAGGTCAGCTCATCGAGCATTGCCGTGATCCACTTCTCACGATGAGCACCACGCATGGCCTGCTGCACCGTTGGATCATCTACTACGGCCTCGACCCTCTTCCTCACGGTAGCTGCACGCCTGGACTCACAAAGGCTAGCAGTAGGGCCACCGTTTGGAGTCACCTTCTGTCCCGTCGTCTTTTCTGCATCAGGAGGCACACTGTCAGCTGCAGCTGACACTCCATCAGACAAGTCACCGACATCATTCTCATCATCATTCATTACTGTGGGGCTCGCAGCATCACTCACATGCTCACGTGCTTCCTCCGGGAATGCGCTCAACAGCAGCATCACTCACAATTGCTCCCACAGCATGGACAGCAGGTCTTAAGATTTTGCGAATCAAGTGAAAAGGCTTTGGAACCATCGAACCCTCACCTCATGTGGCGGATCCAGACGTTCTCCCGCTGCCCTCGCGGCACTTGGTGCTGACTCTCCCCCTAAGCCATGATACCTAAGACAGCAAGGTATGTGACAGCACCAACCCTGTCGCATGGCTACGACATGCACAAATTCCCACAGGCCTTAGGCCGCGGTCCACTGAATTACGACACGCGGTCCACTGAATACAACACAAGTATGCTGTGTTTGCAGAGGAGCATCTAAGGGGGGAAGCTGCTGACGGTGCTACTGCACAGGGCAGTGTGCACATCCCTAAGCAGGTCATCAGAGGTATGCCTGGTGCACACAGCCGTAAGGAGTTCGGCGAAGCATGTGTGCGCAGGACCAAGTCGCGGATCACTGGGCATGTGACTCGCAAAGTCGCAGCAGCGCAGGCATCTGCAGCTCTATGCTGCANGCCCTAGGCTCCTGATAGTATTAGGCAATCGCTGAGCCTCTGAGTCTTCAGTGTCTCTATACTGAATACTACAGAGCTCGCTCAGGTATGTGTGGTGGGTCGTATTGTGAGTGTGTGTTCGTGTGTATTGGGTAAGCTGTGACTGTGCGCATCACTGCAGGTCGAACTGGATTTTGCATTGCGCATCGTCGTTGTCTAAAGCTTATCCTACGTATTCCTTCAGGTTTGTTTCTTTGTAAAGTGTCTCTATACTGAATACTACAGAGCTCGCTCAGGTCGAACTGATTTTGCATTGCGCATCGTCGTTGTCTAAAGCTTATCCTACGTATTCCTTCAGGTTATGGGCTCAGGCTCGCTACAACTCTGCGGAATTAAACATTGAACGGAATCGTTAGGATTGACAAGACGTCGTAATGTCAGATCACGGCACGCCCGGAGGAGGTACCACGCCCGCAACCGCGGTACGTGGCACCGTCGTAGGTAGCGATACTCAAACCGCTACACCGGCCGTCCCGCAGGACCACAGTTCGATATCGATGAAAGATGTTAAAATGGACTGTGGGCCGTTGACAAATCACAACTTCCAAACTTGGCTTACGTCCCTTGAGGCGTATGCAATGATCATGGGTATCTCTGATGCCCTGACTAGCAGTGTAGCTCCGCTCGCTAATCAGCAAAGAGCGAAGCTGATCATGCTGAAAAACGTGACCGAGATTTCTGATATAGAAATTTTAAGCAAGAATACTTCCGCCGCAATCTGCCTGGAGAAACTCAAAAAGTCCAGGGCAGCCGGCTCAGCTGCTCAGAAGTCACTTCTGATAGCTAAAGAATCCAACTTGTCGCCCACCAATGGTGACGCTTTGCTAAGTTTGCATTATCGTTGCAAAACTTTCTCCACCGGAGCTGAAGCAGACTTAGGAGCTGAACGAAGAAATGGTTTTCTGGTCTTTCTTAATGCTTTCCATGAGTATCCATTGTTGTTCAGCTCTTGGGTACGGTTGATTTGATTTGACCTCAGCCAATTCCATGACAGTGCAGCAAAATTAATTACACCGCACATCTTCATACCATGGATCAACCCCTGAAAGGTCGGGCTCGTACCACGAACGAGTCATCAGCTTTGCAAGTTTCCAGCAAAGGCTGTGATTTTTGTGGCAACCCAAACCACACGACCTTCAAATGTTATGCCTACATTAGGCATAAGAAGCAGCATGAGGTCGAAAGGCAGCAGAAGGGGACGAAGAACAACAACAACAATAACAGAAAGTGCACTGCTAATAAGGCTACAGGCATCATGCCTTGTTGCCTGCCATGCTGTTTCGAGGGCAACTGCTGCGTCCTGGATCATCGACAGTGGAGCTACTGATCACATGACGAACAACTTTGATGCACTTTCAGATGTTGTTCACATGAAGGGTGAGTGCCTTCTTGCCACGGAGCAGAAGGTTCCCATACAAGCGAAAGGCAGCGTAGTAATCAGAAACAAATCAGGGATTGAGTACAAACTTCAGAATGTGCTCTACGTCCCAGACTTGCATGTGAACCTAGTCAGCTTGTCCAAGGCTCTCACTGCAGGTTTCAGGTTGTCTGATACGAAGAGAGGACTGCGGTTGCGCAATTCTGCTGGTTCTCTCGATGCTAACCTCACAGACGATCTGTTTGTGTTGGATTGCACATTTGCTGACGAGTCATCAGCGCAGACCTCCACCATGGCAGCTCACACTACCAAAGCAGATCCACCAGCTCCTGCCTCAACCACTGCTCAGCTGTCCCAAGCTCAGCTCTTCCACCGTCGAATGGGGCACAAAGGCATGTCAACTCTTGCCAACATGTCAGCCAAGACTGCTGTTACAGGCTTGCCGCCCGCTCAGCACTTCAGAGATGCACTCAAGTCAAATTATGTGTGTCCACCTTGTGCTGAATGCAAAGCAACAAGACAACCATTCCCTAGTGCCGCAAAGAAGTCAACTGCGCCGCTGGAGAAGCTTCATGTTGACATTGCGACCGGCATGCCGCTCTCGAAATCGGGTCTCAGAAACTTTGTGGCCATCGTTGATGACTTTACGGGTTACAAAATTGTCGGTGCTATCCATGCGAAGAGTGACGCGCCAGACTTCATCAAAGACACAGTTCGCATGCTTGAAGCTCGCTACGCGAAGTTCAAGTACAAAGTACAACAGCTCAGATCAGACAAAGACTCGGTTTTCATGTCGCATGACTTCAAGCGGTGGATGAAGGACAATGCCATCTCCTATGAGCCAACCTCGGGCTACAGCCCAGCGGAAAACGGGCATGCTGAGCGTGCACTCCGCACGCTTGGTGAAACATTCCAAGCAATGCTCTCGGACGCGGGCTTAGACAGGTCCATGTGGGCCGAATGTCTTATGCACGCTGCCTACCTCACCAATATCAGCTCAACAGATGGATCCACGACTCCGTGGGAGCTTCTGAAAGGTGAGAAGCCGGACATCTCCAATCTACATGTGTGGGGATGCCTGGCATGGGTGAATGTGCCAAAGAAGCTCAGAAAGAAAAAGGAGATGCCGCCAAAGTCTGATGCTGGCATCTTCCTGGGCTTTGATGGTGCTAATCACAAGGCATACCGGATTCGTATGCCAAGTGGCAAAGTTGTGACATCAAGAGATGTTCTCTTTGATGAATCAGCCCCACCAGCCAGCACTGTGTCACGAGATGACTTCTCTGACATCATGCTACCGACTCCACCGGCGCAGCCACCACCAGGCCCGCCACGGTCAGGCTTCCACAGCCACAACCACAACCATCGTCGCTGCACTCTCCGCCATCATCGGCCAGCAGCGATGAGTCTGGCACGGAAGGCGTACGGTTCCAGACACCAACACTGGTGCAGCATCCCACGCGCATTCCATCAACCCCAGCTGCACCAGCTCCGCCAGCAGCTCCAGCACCACCAGCTGCTCCACAGCCAGCGCAAGCTTCAACCGCACCAGCTCCGCCAGCCGCTCCAGCAGCGCCGGCTCCACAGCAAGCGCCAGCTCCAGCCGGGACTCGGCGCAGCATTCGCAGCAAGCAACCTCCGGTCGATCCATACCAGTAATGGACGTTGTGGCCCGAGAACAGGGCCAACACAGCAACCGCAGCTGCTGAAGAGGGCGAGTATTTTTCGCTCGTGGGCTCCCTCCTGAGCCCACTTCCGTAGAGGAAGCAATCAGGGGGCCAGAAGGCCCACACTGGGTCAAAGCTATGAACGAAGAGCTTACTTCACTGGGCCTCATGAGCACGTGGGAGCTTTGCATGTTGCCATCTGACCGCAAGGCAATTCCGTGCAAGTGGGTGTTCAAACGGAAGCTGACTGCTGATGGCCAAATTGAGCGATACAAGGCCAGGCTTGTTATCAAAGGCTTCCACCAAAAGCATGGCATTGACTACGAGATGGTCTTTGCTCCAGTCGTCCGTGCAGATACCATCAGAGTGTTTTTCACGATGGTTGCAGCGCTCGATCTTGAGTGCCACACGATTGATATCAAAAATGCTTTTGTTCAAGGTCACCTTGCTGAGGAGATCTACATGAAGCAGCCACCTGGGTTTTCAGATGGCAGCGGGAGGGTGTGCAA
The DNA here is from genome assembly GCA_900538255.1 of Ulva mutabilis. Classification (NCBI taxonomy): domain Eukaryota; kingdom Viridiplantae; phylum Chlorophyta; class Ulvophyceae; order Ulvales; family Ulvaceae; genus Ulva; species Ulva mutabilis. The sequence continues at coordinate 31,723 of UNSF01000179.1, forward strand.
ATTGATGAAGTCGCTCTATGGCTTGAAGCAGGCCCCACGAGTGTGGCATGAGACGCTCCGGGATCATCTCTTGTTCCTCGGTTGCATCCAATGTCTCTCAGATGGCGCACTGTTTCTATTTCACAGCAAGGAGCACGGCTTGATTATCATCTTGATGTACGTTGATGACCTTCAGATTGCTTCAGCCAAATTGTCTTCGGTGAGCTTCATGAAGAAGTGCATTCTTGACAAATTCCCCGGCAAAGACACAGGAGATACAGATTTCTTCCTCTAAATGTCAGTGACCAGAGATCGTCCGAACAGAACCATCGTCTTGAAGCAGAAACGCCATATCGACGATCTGATCGACGAACTGAATCTCACAAATGCTCATCCCAGGACTGTTCCCATGATTGAGAAGGTTCACAATGATCCTCCAGGGACTCCATTTGAGTCTGCCAGTGACATCACTAGGTACAGGCGTTTGATCGGCATCCTTATTCATCTTGTTCATTACACAAGGCCTGACATTGCATTTGCAGTTGGCTACCTTGCCAGGTTCAACCAGTGCCCAGATTCAGGGAAGCTTGCTAGAGCGCTTGACATTGTTAGATACCTCAAAGGTACCATTGATATGGGCCTGCATCTCGGTGGCGACACCAAGCTGCGTGGATTTAGTGATGCTAGCTATGCTGATTGCAAGTCTGTTGAACCGTCGTTGAATGGTGTTTGCAGACAGTCCACTTCCGGATATGTCATGCCCTTGGGCCATGGAGCTATCTCCTGGCGCTCTGCTAAGCAAGCCACAGTCTCCCATTCTACAGCTGAGTCTGAGTACATAGCTGCAGGGGAGGCTAGTAGGGAAGCACAATATTTGTTCCAACTCTCACAACAGTTGTTGCTGCAGCCAGAGACAATTCCAATTGGAGTTGACAATGATTCTGCTGTTTATATGACTGAGGACCCCCTCTCTGCAAAGAGGACCAAGCACATTGATGTAGCTTATCATTTCATCAGGGAGAAAGTGAAGTACGGGTGGGTCAAGGTTCATTCGATTCCTGGCTCAGAGAACCCCGCAGACATCTTCACTAAGCCATTGGGAAAGCAGCTCTTCGCTAAGCACAGACACGCATTAGGTGTGAAAGTGTGAGACTGCGTGGGAGTGTTGAGAATGACAGTCTCATGCATGCGTGAGGGTACCACACTCTTTTCGCGTTCGTCGCCCTAGGCTCCTGATAGTATATAGGCAATCGCTGAGCCTCTGAGTCTTCAGTGTCTCTATACTGAATACTACAGAGCTCGCTCAGGTATGTGTGGTGGGTCGTATTGTGAGTGTGTGTTCGTGTGTATTGGGTAAGCTGTGACTGTGCGCATCACTGCAGGTCGAACTGATTTTGCATTGCGCATCGTCGTTGTCTAAAGCTTATCCTACGTATTCCTTCAGGTTTGTTTCTTGTAAAGTGTCTCTATACTGAATACTACAGAGCTCGCTCAGGTCGAACTGATTTTGCATTGCGCATCGTCGTTGTCTAAAGCTTATCCTACGTATTCCTTCAGCTACTTGCGGTAGTACAAGCCTAGTCTAGGGGGAGTGTCGTGATCCAGCCATGCACGGGACTACGGAGACCATGCATGGAGTGGAGGCACGGTGCTGTTCCGGAGCGGCTATGGGAGCCATGCACCGATGGCTTACCACCACTGTCATTCGCACTGTCAAATGGGTTGGCACACCACTGTCATGTCGTGATCCAGCCATGCACAGGACTACGGAGACCGTGCATGGTGGCATACACAGGACTACGGAGACCATGTATGCATGGATGCACGGTGCTGATCCGGAGTGGCTATGGGACGCCATTGCACCGATGGCTTACCATATGCACGAGCAATGCATGCTAGATTGCGTGCTGCAGACAATGATTCTGATCGTATCCGTATGAGACGTTTGGTTGAACGCTTATATAGGCTCTACTGATCAAAGTGTAATCACTCTACTCTGCCAAAGACTCACGTGCTATAATCCAAGACTGAGAGCGCACTGTCACAGCGGAGGCCTGTACACCAGCCAGGTATGTGACAGCGCGACCCCCTGCGCATGGCTACGCCATGCTTAGATCCCACAGTGCCTACGGGCTACGGTCTACTGAATTACGACATGGTATCGGTGATGTTTGTGGGTATTCTAGCGATGGTTGTATGCTTGCGATAGAGTCCAGGGGTCTACGGCTACGGCTGAGCGTCCCGATGAGCGATTCACACCGCTCTAGCGTTTAGCTGTAGAGTCCGTAGAGAGACTAGAGTACACAGATGCATAACGCTACGGCTGGACTGCATTCTGTCAGGGTACTGGTCTCGCAGAAAGGCCTACGGGTCTGCGTGTCCTGCGACGCACGAAGGTCGTGTTGCAGGATGCCACCACGCCGAGAAGTCCCAATGGCATCTCGCCAGGGATCTATTGGCTCTGACGGCGAGGATGGAGAAGAAGTTCGTCCTCGCCACCACACACGTTCCACAGCGCGCCGCGAGCAGGCCGCGGAGGACCAGTTCGTGACCTACGGGGAAGAACAGCGCGTTGGGACCTACGGGTATCCCAATGCAGGTCCTCTGCAGGCAGCATTGCCGGGAAATGCTGATCCTACGGGGGAAGCAGGAGCTCAGGCTGCGGCGCAAGGAACACAGCCAGCACATCTCGCAGCGCCAGCTGCGTGGATGACCCAACAGATACCGCCTCCGATACCGCAGCCTTCGCAGGCTGCGATGTCATCAGGAGTACCAGCTACGGCTGGATCAATTGACGTAAGCACGCTAGCGCAAGCGCTGTCGCTTGCCATGCCCAGGCCAATACCGGGGAAATCTCTAGTAGAGAAGAACAGATTTCCGGTGTGGCACTATAAGACTGATCACTTCCGAGTATTTAAGAAGGAGGTAGAGAGCTGGGCGAAGATGGTGGGTGAGAGTAGCCTGCTAGTCAATGATCCGCTTGCTCAGAGCAGCCAGGCTCATGAGCAAGTCATGCACTGGTTGTTCACCACACTGCCAAAGGAGGATAGAGACTTCGTGGCAGACTGTAGTTTCGTCCATGAGGTCTGGTCGTTGCTGCATGCTAAGTATATGCCATCAGTGGAGGTAGAAATACAGAAGCTGTATCACCAGCTCAGCAGTACCCAGCAGGCTGGCAAGCCGCTGGAGAAGCATGTGAATGAGGTGGTGGGCATAGTAAACCAGATGAGAGGACTGGGTGAGACTGTGTCTGATCAGTTGTACAGATCACGGTTGCTGGCAGTAGACAAAGAGTACAGCCTGTTGCAGCCCATGCTGCAGGCCATGCCAGTGCAGCAGATAGTGTCTACGCTGTTGACACATGCCCAGACGAACAGCAAGCAGGGTCCGTCGCGATTCCCACGGGACGATCGCGGTGGACAACAGCGCCATGGGGGACGTGGGTACCGAGGTGGACGCTACGGTGGTCGCCAAGGTTCACCCCCACAGGTAGCAGCTGTGGGAGCAGGGGCAGCAGGGGGAGCAGAAAAGAGGAAATGCTTCAACTGTGATAAGCCTGGACATGTGCAAAAGGATTGTCCATTGCTCTCCGCAGAGGTCAAACAATTCCTGCAGAAGCAAGCAGCTGCAGGGCGAGGCCGTGGCAGAGGCCGCGGTGGCCCTCAGGTAGCTGTAGTTGACCTAGATAAGCTGCGAGCTGACTGTGCTGATGGGCCGTCTCCCAACATGCCGTACACTTTCCTAATAGATAGTGGCTCAGACATAAACATATGCTTTGACTATGATATGTTTTGCGAGATCAAGCCACCAGATATGCCGCAGTGTCAGCCTCTTGACCAGGGCAGGCTAGACATGTATGGTGTGGGCACGATCAGAGCTAATCTGGGAGAGTATGTGAGTGCACAGGGCACTATCACACCAGTAGACATAGAGTTGACCAACGTCTACTGGGTGCCGGCCAGTCCTATCAACATCCTTTCAACAAAGGAGTTGAAAAAGTCTGAGATATACTTGCATACGGGCAAGCATGCAAACCGGGTAGTGATGCCTGGGTTTCATGACCAGAGCTATGGGTTCCACAGGAACTGTGAGCAGGGTGAGGATGAGGATGGAAAACCTACTCTGACATGGTTCTGTGGGAAAGGCAGGCCGATATGGCAAATGCGACCGGTAGATAGAGGAGCAGCCTGGACAAGTGCGAATAACTTGTTTCATAGGAATGGGAAATGGGTACGTGAGCAGCAGCAAGTTGCTGCGGTGACCGGTGTACCGAATGAACAAGGTTATTCCTTTCAGGTTGATCCATCATTCCTAGTGCATATCGCTTTTCACCATGCTGGCAATCGGGTACTCCAGTTGATGAGAGACAACCCACAACTGTATGACCTGAAGATGCTGAACCTACGGGGGTAGCGCTTCAGTGTCATGGTTGCCACGTGGCTGAACAGAGAAGCGGCGATAGAGCACAGCACGGGGGCAAGGTGACGGAGAATGCCACCTATGCTGGGGAAGTGTTGCATGCTGATCTAGCAGGGCAGATCAAGCCAGTAGGAATCGGGGGTATGAACTACATCCTGGTAGTGGTGGATGAGTACTCCCGGTACTCCCATGTGATTCCGTTGAAGTCCAAGAGTGGGGCTGCGGAAATGATATGCCTGCTGATTGAGCGAATCCGCACTCAGATCGTGTATGATAGAGAGGTTGGGGTGCGGAGGCTGCACACTGACCAGGGTGGTGAGTTCAGCTCTAACCAGCTGGCTCAGTAACCTCGCGTGGCGTGGCATTGAGCACACGTACACTGCCACGGGCCAGCATGAGTCCAATGGAATGGTGGAGAGAAAGATCGGTGTGCTAAACAGGAGTGTGAGGGCAAGCCTGCTGCAAGCAGCTGTGCCTGCATTTCTGTGGCCAGAGGCGTATATGTGTGTGAACCATGCGCATAACCTGACGCCTAGCACAGCTCTAGAGGGTGTTAGGCGGAAGGAGGCCAAGCAGAAACTGGAGGAGAGACATGTGCAGACCAGTCGTGACCCGTGGTCAACGAATGAGGCTGTGAGAGCTGCACAGTTGCAGACGAGGAGGGCTCAGGCTCAGCAGATGAGTCTGCAGGCTCTGGCTGATGAGGGTATGGCCAGGGGCGATGGGAAGTTTGTCGCCCAGTGTGTGAAGAATGTTTGATGTCAGACAGATTGTGCCATATCTGTTATGGTTCAGGAATGTGAGTGAGGACACGTTCCATCTGGTGGTGGCCCAGGTGAAGCCTTTCGGGTGTCCGATGTATGTATATGCTCGGAGAGAGGACTTCAGACACCTGGATGAGAGAGGAGTGCTCGGTTTCTACATGGGACCGGGTGCTGGTCCTCACATGGATAGAGCTTACGTGAAGCGAGGGAATGGGGGAGCAGTGCGTATGTATAAGGCATACGGCTTCTCCACCAGCTCTGCTGAGAGAGTTCGCGAAACGTTTCCACATGTCGGAGCAAGCTACGGTGGATCCGGTCATGTTGGAGAACTACTGAGCTGGGAGAATTCGAGATCATGCCCGATGAGCATACTCGTGTAGTACCTGACGTTGGTTTCTTGCCCAACATGCAGAAATGGTTGAGATCAACTAGTGTTAGGGCAGTGCGACCACCAGCCAGTCGTGATCACATGATGCCAGAGAGGGGCAGAAATGTGGATTGGGCTGAGGGGGAGCATCCAGCGCTGGGGCACACACACTGGGAACCAGGCAGGCAGTTGCATCGGCGCTATGTGCCGGATGATGAGTTGCCTGAGGGTGAGCCGCCGTTTTCACCACGTGTTTTAGGCTCTGAGCTGATAGCCAGGCATGAGCGGTGGCACACGCCTGAGATCAGTGAGGCAGTGGTGACAGCGCGTTGCGCTTACACGGCCGAGGACTGTGTGAACAGGGTACCACACTGGGAGTATGATGCGGTTCAGCAACCATCCGGTCCGCACAATGCTGAGATGCGACCGAGAGATGTGATCCCTACGCGGGATAGAGCTGTGCTGGATTTGAGTGGCTGCCGCATTGAGCCACAGGGTAGTGAGAATGATGAGTCTGAGGGGGAGGAACAGCCAGAGGCTGCCAGTGACTCGGTTGAGTCATTCTCAGGGGCATCTGAGCCCTCGGAATCTCGGTCTCGATCGCGCTCGCGGTCACCGCAGCGAGTCCAACGGTCGATGGGCAAGGCGCCGAGTGAGCCACCCCCACCTGCGAAATCTGAAGACCACGGGATGTACAACCGATGGCAAGGGTCAGCGGTGTCAGGACGTGCAGTACGCTGGGAGCATGATGAGCCACGGCATATGCCACAGCGTGTTGATAGTCAGGGGCAAGGCAAGCTACGGCATGTGCCTAGTGGAGTAGAGGCAGGCGGAGCTGGCTCAGGGGGAGAGTTAGCACCAAGTGCCGCAGGAGGCAGCGGAGAACATCTGGATCCACCACAAGAGGTGAGGGTTCGATGGGTTCCAAAACCTTTCAAATTGATTCGCAAAACCTTAAGACCTGCTGTCCATGCTGTGGGAGTGAATGAAAGTGAGAATGCTGCTGTTGAGCGCATTTCCCCGGATGATGCACGTGAGCATGATGATGCTGGGAGCTCCACAGTAGTCCATATGGAGAGTGACGTCGGTGATCTGGCGGATGGAGTGTTTGCTACGGCTGACAGTGTGACTCCTGATGCAGAGAACACGACGGGGCAGGAGGTGATTCCGAGCAGTGGCAAGACTGCTAGCCGCAGTGAGTCCCGGTGTGCAGCTGCTGCGAGGAAGAAGGTCAAAGCTGTGCTGGACGATCCAACGGTGAAGCAAGCCATGAGAGGCTGCCATCGTGAGCAGTGGATCATAGCAATGCTTGATGAGTTGACCTCCTTAAGGGAACATGATGTGTTCGAGTTAGTCAGGTGCCCAGCAGGAGTGAAGCCTGTGACAGGCAAGTGGGTGCTTAAGATTAAGCGAGGAGCACAGGGTGAGATTGAGCGATTCAAAGCTAGATATGTAGCCAGGGGATTTACGCAAGTTGAGGGCGTAGATTTCTTTGAGACATGGGCACCTGTGGGCAGTTATGCTACCTTCAGGGCTCTGTTGTCTGTCTGTGCTGTAGAGGATCTGGAGACGAGACACATAGACATTAAATGTGCTTTCCTGAATGGTGTTCTGGAGGAGGAAGTGTATGTGGCACAACCTCCTGTACTGGATGATGGGTCTGGTATGGTGTGGCGTCTGAAAAAGGCGTTGTATGGTCTGAAGCAAGCTGCCAGGGAGTGGCATAAAGCGCTTGCAGAGCTCTTGTTGAGAATGGGCTTTGTGAGATCAGCCAGTGACCCCGCACTGTTTATTTGCAAAATAGGACGATGTCTTATTTTCCTATGGGTCGATGATCTGTTGATCTTCGGTCGTAAGGAGCAGATGGATGATGCCATCAGCAGGATCCTTGAGGCATTTGAGGGTCGTGACCTGGGGGAGCTGGGATATGTGCTGGGTATGGAGGTCATACGTGATCGGCTTGCTCGCACTATCACCATAACGCACAGAAAGAACATCAGGGACATGCTGGAAAGGTTCAGTATGAGTGAGTGCAGAAAGGCACCAACGCCGTTGGTACCAAAGCAGAAAGTGTTTAGTCTGAAGGATGATCCTAGCCAGGAGAAGGCTACTGTCGCAGAGCATAAGAGGTTTATGCAAGCCGTAGGAAGCATCCAGTATGTGGCTGCTGTGTCGCGTCCTGATATTTCCTTTCCGGCCAATGTCCTGGCCAGGCATATGGCTGGGAGTGCGAAGTGTCATTGGGCTGCTGTCCAGCATGTACTGAGATACCTGCGAGGGACCATAGATCTTGGCTTGACCTTTAGTGGCTCCAATGAGGGAAGTGAGGTGTTGGAAGCATTTACGGATGCTGACTTCGCCAATGGTGCTTGCTTGAAGAGCGTGTCAGGAGTGATAGTCCGGATGCATGGGAACTGTGTGTTCTGGCGTTCGAAGAGGCAGACTATTGTGGCTGGTGATACGACTGAGGCAGAGCTTATTGCGATGAGCTCAGCAGCCAATGAGGTGATGTGGGCAAAGCAGTTGTGCACTGATCTTGGTTTGTCGGCTGTGAAGCCAACTCTGTGGGGTGACAACAAGAGTGCCAACTTGCTAGCTGTGAACCCCATCTCTAGTGACCGCTCCAAGCACATCAGGGTCAGGGACCTGAGGGTCCGCGAGTTCGTAGAACTCGATGAGTTAACTATCAGCTGGGTTAGCACGGTAGACATGCTAGCTGATATGTTTACAAAGGTGTTGGCAGGACCAGCACTAGCAAAATTTAGAGATAGACTTAACAGCTTGCGGTAGTACAAGCCTAGTCTAGGGGGGAGTGTCGTGATCCAGCCATGCACAGGACTACGGAGACCGTGCATGGTGGCATACACAGGACTACGGAGACCATGTATGCATGGATGCACGGTGCTGATCCGGAGTGGCTATGGAGACGCCATGCACCGATGGCTTACCATATGCACGAGCAATGCATGCTAGATTGCGTGCTGCAGACAATGATTCTGATCGTATCCGTAATGAGACGTTTGGTGTGACGCTTATATAGGCTCTACTGATCAAAGTGTAATCACTCTACTCATGCCAAAGACTCACGTGCTATTAATCCAACGACTGAGAGCGCACTGTCACAGCGGAGGCCTGTACACCAGCCAGGTATGTGACAGCGCGACCCCCTGCGCATGGCTACGCCATGCTTAGATCCCCAGTGCCTACGGCTACGGTCTACTGAATTACGACATGTCATTCGCACTGACCAATGGGTTAGCGATGGTCAGATAGCATAGATCGCTATTATTTGTGACGGAATTTCTCCGGTGGGAGGACTGCGACCCGCAGTTGTAAGTGAGCGGAACGGGCATTAGCGTTTGACGCAGATCGCTTCTGTGTTAGAGTGGTGCAACTCGCAGCGAGCGGGTTTCGAACCCGAGACCATATGATTCAAGAGAGACCAACCCTCACCGATATACCATTGTATTCACCACTGTCATTCGCACTGACAAATGGGTTGGCTGATGGTTTAGATAGCAGAGATCGCTGTATTTTCGTGACACCATAATGCACGAGCAATGCATGCAGATTGCGTGCTAGCAGACATTGATTCTGATCTATTCGTATGAGACGTTGATTGAACGCTTATATAGGCTCTACAGATCACAGTGTATCACTCTTCTTCTGCTAAAGACTCACGTGCTATATTCCAACACCGAGAGCGCACTGTCACAGCGGAGCCTGTACACTAGCCAGGTATGTGACAGTGCGACCCCGTGCACACAGCTACGGCAGTGCTTAGATCCCACGATGCCCTTAGTTGAGTACAAACTTCAGAATGTGCTCTACGTCCAGACTGCATGTGAACCTAGTCAGCTTGTCCAAGGCTCACTGCAGGTTTCAGGTTGTCTGATACGAAGAGAGGACTGCGGTTGCGCAATTCTGCTGGTTCTCTCGATGCTAACCTCACAGACGATCTGTTTGTGTTGGATTGCACATTTGCTGACGAGTCATCAGCGCAGACCTCCACCATGGCAGCTCACACTACCAAAGCAGATCCACCAGCTCCTGCCTCAACCACTGCTCAGCTGTCCCAAGCTCAGCTCTTCCACCGTCGAATGGGGCACAAAGGCATGTCAACTCTTGCCAACATGTCAGCCAAGACTGCTGTTACAGGCTTGCCGCCCGCTCAGCACTTCAGAGATGCACTCAAGTCAAATTATGTGTGTCCACCTTGTGCTGAATGCAAAGCAACAAGACAACCATTCCCTAGTGCCGCAAAGAAGTCAACTGCGCCGCTGGAGAAGCTTCATGTTGACATTGCGACCGGCATGCCGCTCTCGAAATCGGGTCTCAGAAACTTTGTGGCCATCGTTGATGACTTTACGGGTTACAAAATTGTCGGTGCTATCCATGCGAAGAGTGACGCGCCAGACTTCATCAAAGACACAGTTCGCATGCTTGAAGCTCGCTACGCGAAGTTCAAGTACAAAGTACAACAGCTCAGATCAGACAAAGACTCGGTTTTCATGTCGCATGACTTCAAGCGGTGGATGAAGGGACAGATGCCATCTCCTATGAGCCAACCTCGGGCTACAGCCCAGCGGAAAACGGGCATGCTGAGCGTGCACTCCGCACGCTTGGTGAAACATTCCAAGCAATGCTCTCGGACGCGGGCTTAGACAGGTCCATGTGGGGCCGAATGTCTTATGCACGCTGCCTACCTCACCAATATCAGCTCAACAGATGGATCCACGACTCCGTGGGAGCTTCTGAAAGGTGAGAAGCCGGACATCTCCAATCTACATGTGTGGGGATGCCTGGCATGGGTGAATGTGCCAAAGAAGCTCAGAAAGAAAAAGGAGATGCCGCCAAAGTCTGATGCTGGCATCTTCCTGGCTTTGATGGTGCTAAATCACAAGGCATACCGGATTCGTATGCCAAGTGGCAAAGTTGTGACATCAAGAGATGTTCTCTTTGATGAATCAGCCCCACCAGCCAGCACTGTGTCACGAGATGACTTCTCTGACATCATGCTACCGACTCCACCGGCGCAGCCACCACCAGGCCCCGCCACGGTCAGGCTTCCACAGCCACAACCACAACCATCGTCGCTGCACTCTCCGCCATCATCGGCCAGCAGCGATGAGTCTGGCACGGAAGGCGTACGGTTCCAGACACCAACACTGGTGCAGCATCCCACGCGCATTCCATCAACCCCAGCTGCACCAGCTCCGCCAGCAGCTCCAGCACCACCAGCTGCTCCACAGCCAGCGCAAGCTTCAACCGCACCAGCTCCGCCAGCCGCTCCAGCAGCGCCGGCTCCACAGCAAGCGCCAGCTCCAGCCGGGACTCGGCGCAGCATTCGCAGCAAGCAACCTCCGGTCGATCCATACCAGTAATGGACGTTGTGGCCCGAGAACAGGGCCAACACAGCAACCGCAGCTGCTGAAGAGGGCGAGTATTTTTCGCTCGTGGGCTCCCTCCTGAGCCCACTTCCGTAGAGGAAGCAATCAGGGGGCCAGAAGGCCCACACTGGGTCAAAGCTATGAACGAAGAGCTTACTTCACTGGGCCTCATGAGCACGTGGGAGCTTTGCATGTTGCCATCTGACCGCAAGGCAATTCCGTGCAAGTGGGTGTTCAAACGGAAGCTGACTGCTGATGGCCAAATTGAGCGATACAAGGCCAGGCTTGTTATCAAAGGCTTCCACCAAAAGCATGGCATTGACTACGAGATGGTCTTTGCTCCAGTCGTCCGTGCAGATACCATCAGAGTGTTTTTCACGATGGTTGCAGCGCTCGATCTTGAGTGCCACACGATTGATATCAAAAATGCTTTTGTTCAAGGTCACCTTGCTGAGGAGATCTACATGAAGCAGCCACCTGGGTTTTCAGATGGCAGCGGGAGGGTGTGCAAATTGATGAAGTCGCTCTATGGCTTGAAGCAGGCCCCACGAGTGTGGCATGAGACGCTCCGGGATCATCTCTTGTTCCTCGGTTGCATCCAATGTCTCTCAGATGGCGCACTGTTTCTATTTCACAGCAAGGAGCACGGCTTGATTATCATCTTGATGTACGTTGATGACCTTCAGATTGCTTCAGCCAAATTGTCTTCGGTGAGCTTCATGAAGAAGTGCATTCTTGACAAATTCCCCGGCAAAGACACAGGAGATACAGATTTCTTCCTCTAAATGTCAGTGACCAGAGATCGTCCGAACAGAACCATCGTCTTGAAGCAGAAACGCCATATCGACGATCTGATCGACGAACTGAATCTCACAAATGCTCATCCCAGGACTGTTCCCATGATTGAGAAGGTTCACAATGATCCTCCAGGGACTCCATTTGAGTCTGCCAGTGACATCACTAGGTACAGGCGTTTGATCGGCATCCTTATTCATCTTGTTCATTACACAAGGCCTGACATTGCATTTGCAGTTGGCTACCTTGCCAGGTTCAACCAGTGCCCAGATTCAGGGAAGCTTGCTAGAGCGCTTGACATTGTTAGATACCTCAAAGGTACCATTGATATGGGCCTGCATCTCGGTGGCGACACCAAGCTGCGTGGATTTAGTGATGCTAGCTATGCTGATTGCAAGTCTGTTGAACCGTCGTTGAATGGTGTTTGCAGACAGTCCACTTCCGGATATGTCATGCCCTTGGGCCATGGAGCTATCTCCTGGCGCTCTGCTAAGCAAGCCACAGTCTCCCATTCTACAGCTGAGTCTGAGTACATAGCTGCAGGGGAGGCTAGTAGGGAAGCACAATATTTGTTCCAACTCTCACAACAGTTGTTGCTGCAGCCAGAGACAATTCCAATTGGAGTTGACAATGATTCTGCTGTTTATATGACTGAGGACCCCCTCTCTGCAAAGAGGACCAAGCACATTGATGTAGCTTATCATTTCATCAGGGAGAAAGTGAAGTACGGGTGGGTCAAGGTTCATTCGATTCCTGGCTCAGAGAACCCCGCAGACATCTTCACTAAGCCATTGGGAAAGCAGCTCTTCGCTAAGCACAGACACGCATTAGGTGTGAAAGTGTGAGACTGCGTGGGAGTGTTGAGAATGACAGTCTCATGCATGCGTGAGGGTACCACACTCTTTTCGCGTTCGTCGCCCTAGGCTCCTGATAGTATATAGGCAATCGCTGAGCCTCTGAGTCTTCAGTGTCTCTATACTGAATACTACAGAGCTCGCTCAGGTATGTGTGGTGGGTCGTATTGTGAGTGTGTGTTCGTGTGTATTGGGTAAGCTGTGACTGTGCGCATCACTGCAGGTCGAACTGATTTTGCATTGCGCATCGTCGTTGTCTAAAGCTTATCCTACGTATTCCTTCAGGTTTGTTTCTTTGTAAAGTGTCTCTATACTGAATACTACAGAGCTCGCTCAGGTCGAACTGATTTTGCATTGCGCATCGTCGTTGTCTAAAGCTTATCCTACGTATTCCTTCAGCTACTTGCGGTAGTACAAGCCTAGTCTAGGGGGAGTGTCGTGATCCAGCCATGCACGGGACTACGGAGACCATGCATGGAGTGGAGGCACGGTGCTGTTCCGGAGCGGCTATGGGAGCCATGCACCGATGGCTTACCACCACTGTCATTCGCACTGTCAAATGGGTTGGCACACCACTGTCATGTCGTGATCCAGCCATGCACAGGACTACGGAGACCGTGCATGGTGGCATACACAGGACTACGGAGACCATGTATGCATGGATGCACGGTGCTGATCCGGAGTGGCTATGGGACGCCATGCACCGATGGCTTACCATATGCACGAGCAATGCATGCTAGATTGCGTGCTGCAGACAATGATTCTGATCGTATCCGTATGAGACGTTTGGTTGAACGCTTATATAGGCTCTACTGATCAAAGTGTAATCACTCTACTCTGCCAAAGACTCACGTGCTATAATCCAAGACTGAGAGCGCACTGTCACAGCGGAGGCCTGTACACCAGCCAGGTATGTGACAGCGCGACCCCCTGCGCATGGCTACGCCATGCTTAGATCCCACAGTGCCTACGGGCTACGGTCTACTGAATTACGACATGGTATCGGTGATGTTTGTGGGTATTCTAGCGATGGTTGTATGCTTGCGATAGAGTCCAGGGGTCTACGGCTACGGCTGAGCGTCCCGATGAGCGATTCACACCGCTCTAGCGTTTAGCTGTAGAGTCCGTAGAGAGACTAGAGTACACAGATGCATAACGCTACGGCTGGACTGCATTCTGTCAGGGTACTGGTCTCGCAGAAAGGCCTACGGGTCTGCGTGTCCTGCGACGCACGAAGGTCGTGTTGCAGGATGCCACCACGCCGAGAAGTCCCAATGGCATCTCGCCAGGGATCTATTGGCTCTGACGGCGAGGATGGAGAAGAAGTTCGTCCTCGCCACCACACACGTTCCACAGCGCGCCGCGAGCAGGCCGCGGAGGACCAGTTCGTGACCTACGGGGAAGAACAGCGCGTTGGGACCTACGGGTATCCCAATGCAGGTCCTCTGCAGGCAGCATTGCCGGGAAATGCTGATCCTACGGGGGAAGCAGGAGCTCAGGCTGCGGCGCAAGGAACACAGCCAGCACATCTCGCAGCGCCAGCTGCGTGGATGACCCAACAGATACCGCCTCCGATACCGCAGCCTTCGCAGGCTGCGATGTCATCAGGAGTACCAGCTACGGCTGGATCAATTGACGTAAGCACGCTAGCGCAAGCGCTGTCGCTTGCCATGCCCAGGCCAATACCGGGGAAATCTCTAGTAGAGAAGAACAGATTTCCGGTGTGGCACTATAAGACTGATCACTTCCGAGTATTTAAGAAGGAGGTAGAGAGCTGGGCGAAGATGGTGGGTGAGAGTAGCCTGCTAGTCAATGATCCGCTTGCTCAGAGCAGCCAGGCTCATGAGCAAGTCATGCACTGGTTGTTCACCACACTGCCAAAGGAGGATAGAGACTTCGTGGCAGACTGTAGTTTCGTCCATGAGGTCTGGTCGTTGCTGCATGCTAAGTATATGCCATCAGTGGAGGTAGAAATACAGAAGCTGTATCACCAGCTCAGCAGTACCCAGCAGGCTGGCAAGCCGCTGGAGAAGCATGTGAATGAGGTGGTGGGCATAGTAAACCAGATGAGAGGACTGGGTGAGACTGTGTCTGATCAGTTGTACAGATCACGGTTGCTGGCAGTAGACAAAGAGTACAGCCTGTTGCAGCCCATGCTGCAGGCCATGCCAGTGCAGCAGATAGTGTCTACGCTGTTGACACATGCCCAGACGAACAGCAAGCAGGGTCCGTCGCGATTCCCACGGGACGATCGCGGTGGACAACAGCGCCATGGGGGACGTGGGTACCGAGGTGGACGCTACGGTGGTCGCCAAGGTTCACCCCCACAGGTAGCAGCTGTGGGAGCAGGGGCAGCAGGGGGAGCAGAAAAGAGGAAATGCTTCAACTGTGATAAGCCTGGACATGTGCAAAAGGATTGTCCATTGCTCTCCGCAGAGGTCAAACAATTCCTGCAGAAGCAAGCAGCTGCAGGGCGAGGCCGTGGCAGAGGCCGCGGTGGCCCTCAGGTAGCTGTAGTTGACCTAGATAAGCTGCGAGCTGACTGTGCTGATGGGCCGTCTCCCAACATGCCGTACACTTTCCTAATAGATAGTGGCTCAGACATAAACATATGCTTTGACTATGATATGTTTTGCGAGATCAAGCCACCAGATATGCCGCAGTGTCAGCCTCTTGACCAGGGCAGGCTAGACATGTATGGTGTGGGCACGATCAGAGCTAATCTGGGAGAGTATGTGAGTGCACAGGGCACTATCACACCAGTAGACATAGAGTTGACCAACGTCTACTGGGTGCCGGCCAGTCCTATCAACATCCTTTCAACAAAGGAGTTGAAAAAGTCTGAGATATACTTGCATACGGGCAAGCATGCAAACCGGGTAGTGATGCCTGGGTTTCATGACCAGAGCTATGGGTTCCACAGGAACTGTGAGCAGGGTGAGGATGAGGATGGAAAACCTACTCTGACATGGTTCTGTGGGAAAGGCAGGCCGATATGGCAAATGCGACCGGTAGATAGAGGAGCAGCCTGGACAAGTGCGAATAACTTGTTTCATAGGAATGGGAAATGGGTACGTGAGCAGCAGCAAGTTGCTGCGGTGACCGGTGTACCGAATGAACAAGGTTATTCCTTTCAGGTTGATCCATCATTCCTAGTGCATATCGCTTTTCACCATGCTGGCAATCGGGTACTCCAGTTGATGAGAGACAACCCACAACTGTATGACCTGAAGATGCTGAAACCTACGGGGGTAGCGCTTCAGTGTCATGGTTGCCACGTGGCTGAACAGAGAAGCGGCGATAGAGCACAGCACGGGGGCAAGGTGACGGAGAATGCCACCTATGCTGGGGAAGTGTTGCATGCTGATCTAGCAGGGCAGATCAAGCCAGTAGGAATCGGGGGTATGAACTACATCCTGGTAGTGGTGGATGAGTACTCCCGGTACTCCCATGTGATTCCGTTGAAGTCCAAGAGTGGGGCTGCGGAAATGATATGCCTGCTGATTGAGCGAATCCGCACTCAGATCGTGTATGATAGAGAGGTTGGGGTGCGGAGGCTGCACACTGACCAGGGTGGTGAGTTCAGCTCTAACCAGCTGGCTCAGTACCTCGCGTGGCGTGGCATTGAGCACACGTACACTGCCACGGGCCAGCATGAGTCCAATGGAATGGTGGAGAGAAAGATCGGTGTGCTAAACAGGAGTGTGAGGGCAAGCCTGCTGCAAGCAGCTGTGCCTGCATTTCTGTGGCCAGAGGCGTATATGTGTGTGAACCATGCGCATAACCTGACGCCTAGCACAGCTCTAGAGGGTGTTAGGCGGAAGGAGGCCAAGCAGAAACTGGAGGAGAGACATGTGCAGACCAGTCGTGACCCGTGGTCAACGAATGAGGCTGTGAGAGCTGCACAGTTGCAGACGAGGAGGGCTCAGGCTCAGCAGATGAGTCTGCAGGCTCTGGCTGATGAGGGTATGGCCAGGGGCGATGGGAAGTTTGTCGCCCAGTGTGTGAAGAATGTTGATGTCAGACAGATTGTGCCATATCTGTTATGGTTCAGGAATGTGAGTGAGGACACGTTCCATCTGGTGGTGGCCCAGGTGAAGCCTTTCGGGTGTCCGATGTATGTATATGCTCGGAGAGAGGACTTCAGACACCTGGATGAGAGAGGAGTGCTCGGTTTCTACATGGGACCGGGTGCTGGTCCTCACATGGATAGAGCTTACGTGAAGCGAGGGAATGGGGGAGCAGTGCGTATGTATAGGCATACGGCTTCTCCACCAGCTCTGCTGAGAGAGTTCGCGAAACGTTTCCACATGTCGGAGCAAGCTACGGTGGATCCGGTCATGTTGGAGAACTATGAGCTGGGAGAATTCGAGATCATGCCCGATGAGCATACTCGTGTAGTACCTGACGTTGGTTTCTTGCCCAACATGCAGAAATGGTTGAGATCAACTAGTGTTAGGGCAGTGCGACCACCAGCCAGTCGTGATCACATGATGCCAGAGAGGGGCAGAAATGTGGATTGGGCTGAGGGGGAGCATCCAGCGCTGGGGCACACACACTGGGAACCAGGCAGGCAGTTGCATCGGCGCTATGTGCCGGATGATGAGTTGCCTGAGGGTGAGCCGCCGTTTTCACCACGTGTTTTAGGCTCTGAGCTGATAGCCAGGCATGAGCGGTGGCACACGCCTGAGATCAGTGAGGCAGTGGTGACAGCGCGTTGCGCTTACACGGCCGAGGACTGTGTGAACAGGGTACCACACTGGGAGTATGATGCGGTTCAGCAACCATCCGGTCCGCACAATGCTGAGATGCGACCGAGAGATGTGATCCCTACGCGGGATAGAGCTGTGCTGGATTTGAGTGGCTGCCGCATTGAGCCACAGGGTAGTGAGAATGATGAGTCTGAGGGGGAGGAACAGCCAGAGGCTGCCAGTGACTCGGTTGAGTCATTCTCAGGGGCATCTGAGCCCTCGGAATCTCGGTCTCGATCGCGCTCGCGGTCACCGCAGCGAGTCCAACGGTCGATGGGCAAGGCGCCGAGTGAGCCACCCCCACCTGCGAAATCTGAAGACCACGGGATGTACAACCGATGGCAAGGGTCAGCGGTGTCAGGACGTGCAGTACGCTGGGAGCATGATGAGCCACGGCATATGCCACAGCGTGTTGATAGTCAGGGGCAAGGCAAGCTACGGCATGTGCCTAGTGGAGTAGAGGCAGGCGGAGCTGGCTCAGGGGGAGAGTTAGCACCAAGTGCCGCAGGAGGCAGCGGAGAACATCTGGATCCACCACAAGAGGTGAGGGTTCGATGGGTTCCAAAACCTTTCAAATTGATTCGCAAAACCTTAAGACCTGCTGTCCATGCTGTGGGAGTGAATGAAAGTGAGAATGCTGCTGTTGAGCGCATTTCCCCGGATGATGCACGTGAGCATGATGATGCTGGGAGCTCCACAGTAGTCCATATGGAGAGTGACGTCGGTGATCTGGCGGATGGAGTGTTTGCTACGGCTGACAGTGTGACTCCTGATGCAGAGAACACGACGGGACAGGAGGTGATTCCGAGCAGTGGCAAGACTGCTAGCCGCAGTGAGTCCCGGTGTGCAGCTGCTGCGAGGAAGAAGGTCAAAGCTGTGCTGGACGATCCAACGGTGAAGCAAGCCATGAGAGGCTGCCATCGTGAGCAGTGGATCATAGCAATGCTTGATGAGTTGACCTCCTTAAGGGAACATGATGTGTTCGAGTTAGTCAGGTGCCCAGCAGGAGTGAAGCCTGTGACAGGCAAGTGGGTGCTTAAGATTAAGCGAGGAGCACAGGGTGAGATTGAGCGATTCAAAGCTAGATATGTAGCCAGGGGATTTACGCAAGTTGAGGGCGTAGATTTCTTTGAGACATGGGCACCTGTGGGCAGTTATGCTACCTTCAGGGCTCTGTTGTCTGTCTGTGCTGTAGAGGATCTGGAGACGAGACACATAGACATTAAATGTGCTTTCCTGAATGGTGTTCTGGAGGAGGAAGTGTATGTGGCACAACCTCCTGTACTGGATGATGGGTCTGGTATGGTGTGGCGTCTGAAAAAGGCGTTGTATGGTCTGAAGCAAGCTGCCAGGGAGTGGCATAAAGCGCTTGCAGAGCTCTTGTCGAGAATGGGCTTTGTGAGATCAGCCAGTGACCCCGCACTGTTTATTTGCAAAATAGGACGATGTCTTATTTTCCTATGGGTCGATGATCTGTTGATCTTCGGTCGTAAGGAGCAGATGGATGATGCCATCAGCAGGATCCTTGAGGCATTTGAGGGTCGTGACCTGGGGGAGCTGGGATATGTGCTGGGTATGGAGGTCATACGTGATCGGCTTGCTCGCACTATCACCATAACGCACAGAAAGAACATCAGGGACATGCTGGAAAGGTTCAGTATGAGTGAGTGCAGAAAGGCACCAACGCCGTTGGTACCAAAGCAGAAAGTGTTTAGTCTGAAGGATGATCCTAGCCAGGAGAAGGCTACTGTCGCAGAGCATAAGAGGTTTATGCAAGCCGTAGGAAGCATCCAGTATGTGGCTGCTGTGTCGCGTCCTGATATTTCCTTTCCGGCCAATGTCCTGGCCAGGCATATGGCTGGGAGTGCGAAGTGTCATTGGGCTGCTGTCCAGCATGTACTGAGATACCTGCGAGGGACCATAGATCTTGGCTTGACCTTTAGTGGCTCCAATGAGGGAAGTGAGGTGTTGGAAGCATTTACGGATGCTGACTTCGCCAATGGTGCTTGCTTGAAGAGCGTGTCAGGAGTGATAGTCCGGATGCATGGGAACTGTGTGTTCTGGCGTTCGAAGAGGCAGACTATTGTGGCTGGTGATACGACTGAGGCAGAGCTTATTGCGATGAGCTCAGCAGCCAATGAGGTGATGTGGGCAAAGCAGTTGTGCACTGATCTTGGTTTGTCGGCTGTGAAGCCAACTCTGTGGGGTGACAACAAGAGTGCCAACTTGCTAGCTGTGAACCCCATCTCTAGTGACCGCTCCAAGCACATCAGGGTCAGGGACCTGAGGGTCCGCGAGTTCGTAGAACTCGATGAGTTAACTATCAGCTGGGTTAGCACGGTAGACATGCTAGCTGATATGTTTACAAAGGTGTTGGCAGGACCAGCACTAGCAAAATTTAGAGATAGACTACAGCTTGCGGTAGTACAAGCCTAGTCTAGGGGGAGTGTCGTGATCCAGCCATGCACAGGACTACGGAGACCGTGCATGGTGGCATACACAGGACTACGGAGACCATGTATGCATGGATGCACGGTGCTGATCCGGAGTGGCTATGGGACGCCATGCACCGATGGCTTACCATATGCACGAGCAATGCATGCTAGATTGCGTGCTGCAGACAATGATTCTGATCGTATCCGTATGAGACGTTTGGTTGAACGCTTATATAGGCTCTACTGATCAAAGTGTAATCACTCTACTCTGCCAAAGACTCACGTGCTATAATCCAAGACTGAGAGCGCACTGTCACAGCGGAGGCCTGTACACCAGCCAGGTATGTGACAGCGCGACCCCCTGCGCATGGCTACGCCATGCTTAGATCCCACAGTGCCTACGGGCTACGGTCTACTGAATTACGACATGTCATTCGCACTGACCAATGGGTTAGCCGATGGTCAGATAGCATAGATCGCTATTATTTTGTGACGGAATTTCTCCGGTGGGAGGACTGCGACCCGCAGTTGTAAGTGAGCGGAACGGGCATTAGCGTTTGACGCAGATCGCTTCTGTGTTAGAGTGGTGCAACTCGGCAGCGAGCGGGTTTCGAACCCGAGACCATATGATTCAAGAGAGACCAACCCTCACCGATATACCATTGTATCACCACTGTCATTCGCACTGACAAATGGGTTGGCTGATGGTTAGATAGCAGAGATCGCTGTATTTTCGTGACACCATATGCACGAGCAATGCATGCAGATTGCGTGCTAGCAGACATTGATTCTGATCGTATTCGTATGAGACGTTGATTGAACGCTTATATAGGCTCTACAGATCACAGTGTAATCACTCTTCTTCTGCTAAAGACTCACGTGCTATATTCCAACACCGAGAGCGCACTGTCACAGCGGAGCCTGTACACTAGCCAGGTATGTGACAGTGCGACCCCGTGCACACAGCTACGGCAGTGCTTAGATCCCACGATGCCCTTAGGGCTTCGGTCCGCTGAATTAAGCAAATGGAATGCCCACTGGCTGTTCCATCCTCTCCCTCGCACTGCGAGTACTTGCCATGCAGCCCTCTGCTGGGCACTGCCCGATGGGTGCCCACTGGCCATCCCATCCTTACCCTCGCACTGCGAGCATCTGCCATGCAGTGTTTCCATGAGCCACTGCTCTCTTTTATGTCCAGCCGCTGTCGATCGCCAGAGCACCTGCTGCTGCCTTGCGCCAGCACTGCTGCGAAGGCTCGTTCCTGACAGATTCCATCCAGCTTGTGTATAGGCCAGTTGGTGGCAGCGCTGCCTCCCATGTCCCAGGCCCGTTGTTCGTGCTGCCCAGGTTGCTGGTCAAACTCCCTGAGCCGATTTGTCCTGCCCGCTAGCTTCCCCAACATGTCGTTCCTTATTTTCGGTCGTTGCCTGGTGATGTCCTCGTGGCCACCATCGTTTGCTCAACATAGCTGCGCTGCCGGCGATAGGCAGGTTGTCAAAGGATGCGCACTGTGTCGACGCTGCCCTGGGGCTTGTCGTTAATCTGCTCTACCATGTCCGGTGGTGGCGCCGATAGCATCGCGGATATTGTAGTTTCTGTCCGAGCCAGCGTTGGCGCTGTCTGCTGGACATGTTCGTCGGCCGGTTGGTCGATTGTGTGTTGCTTCCGGTCTCCTACATCCGCATCGCAAATCCTCAGCCAAACGGATCCTCTTGGTACACCGTTCCTCATACCTAACTCCCTCTCGTAGTCCGCCTGGTCTATCGCTTCCATCATCGCTGTCTTCTCCGCTTCGCTTACCGTCGCTGCGGCCGCATCGATGTACGTTGCCTCCTGCTGAAACTTCAGAGGGTCAAGAATGAGTTTATATGATAGTATGAACACCATTTTGTTGATGTGCGCTGAGTCTGTCCACAGACTCTCATCTTCCCTGAACAACCCCGTCCCTGTTGTGATGTCCGGCTTGCACGACGCCAGACCAGTGAGATATCCCGCAATGATGACCTTGCTGTTGTCAAAATCGAAAACAGGCGTAGTGACTCGACTTTCGCCTCCGCGCGATGAGGCACCTCTGTTCGGTGGCACGTTCTCGTCTCCCATCTCTAATTGCGTTTATACTATTTCGCAAAGATGTCAAAGCAGTGGGACAAGCACAGATGACCAAGCTGTCCCTGGTCTCTCGCTTATGTTCCACCTCAGTTTGCAATGTACCTTTGCTACTGCTGGCATTGCCAAACTGAATAAGTCGCGTTACTTCGATGCGACCCTTGGACCAGAGAACCATCAGCAACACTTGGGAAAAAGCAGCGCAATGGCAATGCCCCTCCCCTTTACACACGTTTCTCACTGCTCTCGCGGATCCCGACATGTAGCGGTAACTCCGTTTCCGAACTTACGAAGCTCGTGAAGGGGCATGTGTGCATCCCGGCACCGGTGCGACGCGTTAGTCCGCCGGGACGAAAGGGATCAATATTTATCAACTGTGCCTATCCTCGAGGTGGCCATGGCGATACATCGACTCGCATGGCGGCTGCAATCCAATCCAATGTTTGAAATGTTTCTTAGAATCCAATGTCCGTGACGTTGGCCAGCGGCGGCAGCGCAACGCTCCCTCGTTCGCGGACAGCTGAGCCTGCTTGACGTACGTCAAGGAGTACACCCCTGAGGATCCTTGCATCCCTCTCAGCGGCAAACCAACTGGTCACAGCAAGCAGATATTTGGCTATGTCCATCGACGAGCCTGAAGGTCTGCAGCACGGGCCGTGTTTGTTTGAGCAGGCGGACCGGTGCTTTGCAAGGATAATAGCGAGGACCTCGCGATTACAAAAAATTCTCACCTGCCATATCAGTGCAACCAATCTTCATCATTCGGATCGCTCGCTGAACGACCTGAATCGAGAGCGCTGCAGTTTGATGCGTGTCAGGTACACGCTTTCCCAGCAGTGGATTCAATCTGAAAGTGCACGAGTCATGGCCGACGCATTGTTGAAGGCAATTGTATTGTTGCAGAAACAAAGTCGAAAAGTTGCTAAATACCCTGCTGGAGCTCAAGCGCCAGTCAGCATCCGATCTCATCTCCCAGGTGCGAAGCTGGCTGGATCGCATCAGTGAATGACGTTTGGCTGCTCACCTGACAAGACCATGCAGGAAACCTGTTTACAATTGGTGGACAGGCACCGGCAAGAACTGCTAGGGGCTGGTGTACAAGCATTGCTGGACGTGCCTCAAACCTCGGTCCTGTCCCCGCGCAAACTTTTCGGATCATCAAGACATCATTGTAGGTTGTGAATTGGTAGCATTCGTGAGTCGTAATCGCAATGTTCTGCAGGCGGCATACGAGGCTGTCTCGCAAGTAATGGGATTTGTGGATGGCAGTTTGCCACTGCCTGCATCACCAGTGGAGCCGATGTCAACCAGGTACTCGCTCACTCCTTTGAGAGCTATGGCATGGTCCATCGGTTTCTTTTCTGTCGGGTACAAGCTGGATTGCTTTGCGATGGACAGATGTCAAGCGCTGCTGTATGTTGCTCTAAAAGACATGCTGCCCAATCGAAGTGACCCATTCTTTTCGACTGATCTTTTCTTGTTGCTGGTCACTGTGTGTGGCCTGTTCTGCTGAAGGTCAGTGGTCTACGCCCTTTTCTACTTCACTACTTAAAACTACAGACCTCGCGATTACACTTGCAAAGCACTTGTGTAATAAAATAAATAAAACAGCTTGTGCAATGCTGTTGGTGAGAGCTGGGTAGAGAATTTAACCATGAACGTTTGATGAGGTCTGTAATTTTTGAAGGTCTCTTTGTCACCGCCAGGACGTGCTGGAAGGCTTATGGATTCTCTTTCCGTAAGTCGGAGATTTTTGGAACCTGCAAACCATATCATGATTGCACTTGCTGTAACAGGGCCCCGACCCACATTGCTATGGTGACAAAGATCGCTGCTTGGCTTCATGCAATTGCAGGGCGGCGTCTGTGTCCCAGGTATTAACTGTCATGTTCTTTGCGAATGCACCCCACTTGGCTTTTTGTTCTACACTGGCAGCAATGGCGTTAGCCTCTCCATGATCTGACCTTTCCCTCGAGGCAATGCTCAATGCAGGCTGAACTGTATGCTCGTATTGACTGTGCTTTGGCCATAGACCGGGTTTGTGTTGCCATTGCCAGTACGAGGAACTGTCTGCATTGGCCTAGTCTAGTGATAAGGACCATGAAACAGAGAGCTGTGGGGACAGATTGTCATTGACATATGCACTACTGTGGTGGGCACTGCTACATGGGAAGGACTGCGAACCAATGTGATTCGACCACAATGGGTACAATGTATGCATTTTTACCTGAAAAGCCACATGATACCATGTGGTTCACATCATTGTGCTCAGGTTCCGCTATCAGCCTTGGGACTTGCGCCTACGCCAGTCCACCATCTCCCCTGGCACCTCACGCATCCTTAGTGCGTCGGCCCCCACTTTGTTTTTTGTAAATGGCAGTGCCCCACTCTGGCACTGCCAGGTGGCTTGAGTTAGTTGAAGGGTCTCACATAAGCTCTGCAGGGTGCACTAGTGCTTTGGCTGCCTCCAAATATATGCCACGAGTTGTTTGGTGTCAACGTTTGTTACCGGTGCCCAGAGTCCATTCAGTGGTATTCCATGCGCGCGTTTCAAGTTTTCCATGGGTCGTGGAGCAGCGTCTAGTTGGCAATAACTCATGTAGGACCTTGCGTTTTTTGTTGATGCTACTTGTGGCGTCACAGGGAGTCCAGCTGCACTGAATTCTGCAATCCCGTCCGCACGAATTCCATCGAACGGCTAGTGCATGTGGTTTGCTCTCTATGGCCGCATGCGGCACCGAGTGCTCGCTGAAAGGCCGGCTTCATGCGGGCAAGTACTATTGGATCGATCAGTCCGGCTGTCAGCAGGGACTTGCAATGGCTTGAAAGACCTGGGCAGCCGTCAGAGGCAGCCTTCGTCTAAAGTGTCAGCCCGTCAAACGCATTTCAATGGGTGAGCAGCAGGCAAAGGAGGCTTTGGCTGCATTCTGTGCAAGACCAGGCTCTTCTCTGCATGGTGCAGCCAGCGCTGGCTGTTGTAGTGTCTGCATCAGCGGGGCCTGCCGGTCCTCAGTTCCCAAAATTTCTCGGTCATTTGCCTCTGCATTCAGGATGTCAAAATTTTTATAAGGCTTCTACACGGTCTGTGGCCAGCCACCGATGGCCTGCGCTCCTCAACGGCCAAACAAGCTGGGTTGTCATGCCTGCCAGATGTGGCCGTGGAAACTGCCCTTCAGACCAAGTGCAACAGTGTCACACTTGCCTCAGACGGTAATCTAGTATATGTACTATGGTTTACAACGTCAGCTGCAATGCTCGTTGCACGACTGCCGGATATGGATCCTGGCCCTGCCACATCCATGATAGCGCATATCATCCAAGCATAGTCCTCTCCATTCCTTCTCTTTCTCAGCCCTGTTGCTTGCATGGGTACTCTATGTCGCGTCTGCAGTGTGGCAACCCAAGCCCGTCAACACACTGTGTCCAAGTCTGATTTCCTGTCAACCAATATTCGCACTTGGTTCCAGTGTTCCTGCTGCAGCAATTCTCGACGTTGGTGAAACAAAGGTGCAGCAAGCCACCGTCGACAGGTACCTTACACATGCATGCCAATTATGGCGTTGCCCGACATGTCGCGACACTTCTGGAACAACTTTTTAAACCGTTTGTTGTCATCAATGTAGTCTCATCAGGATGGAATCACACCAAAGGGAAAAGTTATGCTAAAGTCCCAGCAATCTGTCAAAGTGGCCCTCTGGAGCCTGTCTTCTGCTTGGGATGGCCACAGCAAATTCACGGCTTTGCACCTGCCTTGGCAGAGTTCCATTGCTGTCAAATGTACAAGCCAGATCATGTTCCGTCTTCCCCCAGGTTTTCCTTTTTCGTCTGCACACCAGTTTGCGCTCCAAGTCTGCTGCCATGGATTTCACCGGTAATACAGCTGATCCGCGGCAATGTGATTATGTTGTCTGGCATACAAGGATGTGTGATCGTATCAACTGTTGATTCTTAAAGTAATAAGTAGTATAATATGCTGAACTCGGTCAGGCTCTCGAACCACGTCCATACATTTCCACACAGCATGGCAATTCTCCAGTGTAAAATTGCTTTCAAATCAGGTACATATAAAACGTCGGATGCACATGTGGACTGTGCTAATGTGGGCTTCAATCCACCAACCGCCGTAAATATTCTGCAAGAGACCAGCAGACGGCACGCCGTGCTTAGTTTCAAATGAGTGCCAGTGACACGCATCATCCCCCTTCAGATGGTGCTGCTGTCACAACTTTCCATGGTTTGAATGGCCCTCGTGCGAAACAAGCGGTAGTGTCACGTATGTAGGTTTGACACTGAGTACAAGTTCCTGGCTGTCCCGCTCAGTCACACATACCTGTACACATGAAAACTCATTCTAAATGTTCGTTCGGGCTGGTTATTATTATTATTATTAAATAGTGGGCACTGGTACCGTTGGTCTTGCATGATGCGGCCAAGGCATGCAGGCCTGCCAGCCTCATACATTGTATTGATGCAAGACCAGACACGTTTGCCATGCCCCGAATGTCTTGTCTTTCAATTTGTGTCATCTTGTTGTCACACATGTTTTGCCTGATCCTGTTATTGAATGCCATGTAAGTTGTGTGTCAAGCCCGCCCGGTTTGATCCTGGGAATTGTCCTCCAGGTCAAATGCAGCAGTGTCACACTTGACACTTGCATTGTACTTTGCATATTGTCGACTGTGTTGGCAAGTTGTGCATCTCTGTGTCTGATCAGTTGACTTTGTGTGCAATACATGCAGCCGTTCAAGATTGCCCATTCAGACAGTGCCAAAGTCAAACCTGACATCTGTCTTGAACACTTGCCGAGATCCGGATCATCTTATGGAGGCTGTCAAGTCCAGGATCTGCAAAGCCTCAACTTTTGACACTGCAGCCACAATTGACCATGATTGTGGTACGATTCCTAATCAGCCTGTTCGAGCTCTGGTACTTGGCCGGGGCTACAGTGCCTTCCGGCAGGCTTTTGTATGACCCTCAGCAGTGGTGTTCAGGGGTGCAAGCACAATGCGCTCCAGATGTGAGCAGTGTCTACAGTGCACATGCCGAGGGACTTGACCGTCCACGGGACCCATCCGCTCGAAAATTGATGTGGCGGCTGTTGGTAGTTGGGGGGCTTGTGTGGTGCTGTCGATTTGTCCCACAGTGTGGGTTCCGCAAGCAATCACCCCGCAAGTCATCCAGACGTACTCAGGACTCACAGCCGCACACCGAATCATACACTGGGGAATACATTTCTCAAGTTCTAGAAGCAACACGAGCCCCCAGTGTGCGAGTTTTACGTCCAGGTTGCAAATCTTGAACTAGTATGAAACTGCAATCGTGTGACTTGAGCGGCGCACGTGATCGGCTATGATTTACTTACTGTGTCTGATTACCTCCAACAGCACCATTCCACGGCAACATGCATGCAACGCCCTGCTCCTACATTCACGTCCTACACTCACGCTCTCAGGTCACTCGGCCATGGGTTATTAAGTGATATGCCAATTGCCAGGATCATGCACTTGTCCGTGATGGTTGCTACATGATATTTAAGATGGTAATGCTGGACCGGGTGCCGCAGCTGCAGCAGCGCAGGCCGGCCCCGCGTCTGGTCGTGCTGGCCCGCCCTGCCTTCCCGCGGGCCACTGTGGGGGGAGTGATGCGGCGCCGCCAGTGCCCTTCGCGCCCCGCCCTGAGGCCCGTGCCGGGCGGCCGGAGGGGGAGGGCTGGTACGCCTTGCACTGTGGGGGGCGTGCGCCCCCGGGCTCTCATGTGCGGGGGCCCGTGATGGAATGCTCCAGTGGGGCAGGATGGAGTGCGGGTGCTGCTGTTGGGGGATCGGTGGTGGCTGGTTTTGCTGGGGTGGGCAGCAGTGCGGTGGTGGTTGTTGCTGTGTGCGGTTGTGGCGCGGGTGCCGTAGTGGAGGGGTGCGGGAGTGCGCGTGCGTGTGGGTGCGTGGGTGTGGTTGTGTCGGCTGTGTCGGTTCGTTGTGGCTTTTTCGCCTGGGAGAGTGATTGCTTTTTGCTGGTGTCTACTTTCGGGGGTTTTGGCCGTCTACTTCCCTTCTGTTGCCCTCGCTGCCGGGCTATTGCGTTCATCTCCGTGTAACACATGATATTTAAGATGGTAACATGTACAGGATCGGTGCATAGGAAATTCTGTCACTGCACTCCTGTATGGCATCTTTAACTTCAGTAGCTCAAAGCCTCACTGCCTCAACGCCACACATCGTCCTCATGGACATGATGTAAACAATGTGAAAATGCACATACCGGGTAGATAGATGGCCTGACGGGTGAGGCCACCTCCACTGGGGAAGCGCTGAATGCTGACCTGGCCGGGCCGATACGACCAATGGGCATTGGTAGAGTAAACTATGCCTTGGTAGTGGTAGATGAGCAGCCCAAATATATCCATGTCATTGTGCTGAAGGCCGATTCCCTGGCAGTGCAGATGCTGTGCAACCTGGACGATCACATGTGCACTCAGATCGCCATGCAAGGTGGGTTGTGTGAGGAGGCTGCACATGGATCAGGGCGGTGAGTTCACGCCCAATGAGCTTGCCAAATGCATTCATTGAAACACCGCCATAGGGACAATGCCAAGGGGCATTGCTATAGTTCACAGGCACAGTCCAGCATGAGTCTATCGATATAGTGTAGCACACAGTAGGTGCACGTAATGTGGCAACGAGAGCTAGTCTGCTGCAGAGGGGGTTACCTGCGTTCTTGTGGCTGCAGGTGTACGTGTGTGTCAACTATGTGTTACACTGTGATAGATCTAGGACTCAGCAGCGCCGAGACAACAGAGCAACCAACAAGCAAACAACCAAACCACAAGTCCTAGGGGGAGTTCACTCGCCGCACAAGCAAACTATGTGCGGAATCTGGCTCCCATCGCGGCGTTGCAGCTCCATCGAGAATGAGCTGCGAAAGCGCACGCAACAGCTCATGGCAGAGGCATGTCCTGCATTCGAAAACGAAATCGTCCGATGAGACCAGTCGTGGCAAGCGGATTGTTGATTAACATGATCGTGCATCTCAATTAAGCCCACGGGTATTGACTGATCCGGCTGTTGCTCGGGTTGATTTGACGGCTGGGCGCGAGTGTGCCAGCCGTCCAGACATCCGACTGCTGGTGCCATACTTGGTGTGGCATAGCGACGTGACTGATTTCAAGTATCAATTGCTGATTGGGAAAGCAAAGCCATTTGGTTGTTCGTTCTACGCACACGCGTGTAGGGGCGACTTCCGCCATCTGGATGAGTGGGGAGAGCTAGGGGCGTACATGGGCTCAGATTCTATCCTGCGGGAGCGGTGCACATGTGTAGGCACACTGCAGCACCTCAAGCACCGCTATAGCGCGCTAAGGCAGTTTCCTTGCAGAAGGCATGTGGAGAGGGTAGCTATGGCTAATCCACAGCCGGAGGCCGATGGGCAAGGGGACTTTTTAGTTGATACGCAGCCATACAGATTTGTGCTGATGGTGGCACTCGTAGATGATCTGCAGGCGGTGAGTAGGTGGTACAGCATACGCGCTGCCCATCTGTTGACAACGTTGGATCCGGTCACACCTGAGACGGATATGACTGTGCTCTAGGATGTGTTGGGCACCCTGACGTGGGTCGTCTGCACCATGGGCAGGGCAGAGCCCTGCGCACTATTGAAAGTGATGGCCTCCCACGTGAAGATCAATGTAATCTCGCCGCCAGAGCTTGGCTCAGAGGTGTTGGCACACCATAGTCATGTGCGCACGCATGAGGTGGCAGATGCAGTTGTTGCGCACTGTGCCAGCGATGTAGCACAGGCCATCTGACCTTCTCTGTGCGATTTTGACCATGAGCAGCAGCCATCTGGTCGGCAACCCGCACAGAAGCACTTGTCTCTGCAACATGCGATCAGATACAGGGTATGTTAGATGTGGGGGCGATGGATTTGTGGCTAGACCCAGCATCGCATGAGCCAGTGAGAAGTGCATCGCGAACACTCTCTCATTCTTCCTCTCCACTAGGAACAGGTCATGCTCCACCACAGGCTCCAGCTCAATGTCACAAGTACAGCGCTCTACGCTATCAGTCCATCAGCCAGCCCACTTGTCAGCGCTAACGGTAGTGGTGCTACACTCAATGTCCCGGTCTCGCTCCATCATTCACTCACACTCGTCCACCCGTCCAGAAGATGGTCTTTGTCTCGGGCCACTGCGTCCACTGCGCCACCCCAACCCGCAAGATCTGCCACAACTGGACGTCGAAGCCAGAAGCGATAGGCTGCTGTGTCACCGGATAGGCGCGAAGGGTCTCAAGGCAAGTTCCAGCCTCTGCCACGAGATGAGCTCTACTGAGCACAGGCATTTAATATTGGCTCCGGGGGAGAGTCAGCGCCAAATACCAAGCACTAGGGTGAACATCTAGATCCACCTCACGACAGACATACAGCACCCCCGGTGGTCCCAAAGACCTTGGGCGCATGCGCAGCTGCGCCTGTCGTGCTGCCTCACTCTTCCTGGATTCCCTTCCAACCAACCGCATGCTGACTCCGAATGATGGGAATTTTGTGCATGGGATGCGGTTCAGGGGCGGACTTTCCCCCCTGCCGCCATCAGATGGGGAAGTTATATGTGACTGCAATGCCCGGATGTAGCCCGGCGAAGTAGATCATGCCATGACATGTTCACACGTTACCGACTTCTGGACGTTGCGCCACAACATTGCCATTACGGCTTGGCGCCGTCAAGTAAGAGCGGCAGGGTGTTCTACATCGAGTGAGCTTGTGATGCGCTGCCTGGATAGACGCTATAGGGACGACAGTGGGGGGGACATCCTAGCGCATGGTCCGGGCACCGATTTGTATGTGGCGGATGTCAGCTTCATCCACCTGTCTGGGGTGGCTGTGGTGGGACAAGCGTCAGAGACCAAGGGTCATGCAGCCCATGTTTGCGAACAGTTCAAATTAAAATACAGAGTGTGCAGGGATCATATAAGGTTGTGCCGGTTGTGCATGAGACGTATGGCAGACTAGGGTCGTATGCCATGCAGTACCTGCACACGCTGGCAAAGTCGGTGGTTGTGCAGTTCAAGAAGCCGCCAAAGTGTCGCTGGATTGATAATTCCTTGCAGGAGCTCAGTGCGGTAACGGTGAAACGAAACGGATTTGTGATCATAAAGACCATGTCCAGTGTAGCACGGCTCACGTGTGCGCTGTTCGTGCCAGGTGACCGCCTGGCCGGGTCACACCTTGTGAGTAGCATGTGAGTCTAGCGTCTAGTTGTACGTACGCTTGGTGCACTGCATTGGAGCCCCTCGATGTAAGAGTACATACGTATGGTATGATGGCTTGCGCAGAGCAACATGATCTGTGCTGTCCGAAATACAAGGCGCCCCAAGGAGACTGCTGTCAAGCATGCCGAGCGCCAGCAAGCGCAGATTATAAATACCGCTCACAACACACCCAGGACCTCCCCCCCTCTATGCCATACTCATTGACTCTGTACTGCTTGCCCTGGCGGCCCTCCCACAGGACGGCTTGGTGGCCGTTCGCGCCCCTGCCTGGCTTTGTCCCTACCCTGGCCAGTGCTACACCGATGGTCTGTGCGGCCTTGCTGGCACGCCATCTGGGGGGCAACTGGCATTGTCAACACGCTACGGGAGCACAGCCAGTGTTAGGGCTGTTCCCTGAATGCCACAAGATGGTGCTGACCGTATTTGGAACTGCTGAGATTTGGCAAGGCAAGGCACGAATCTCAGCAGTTCCAAATGGCAAGGCCGAACGACGGGCGAATCTCAGCAGTTCCAATGGCGGGCGTCGTTGACATCTCCGGCGAACCGGGACCCATCCTCCGGCGAACCGCTGTCTGGACTCCGCACCGTGCACCACAATATACTCCAGGAGAGATGGCGCAGGGCCAGGTCAGGTCGCGGGCGAGCGTTTCGAGCACCAAAGTCCCCAACACTCTTTTTATCACGCAACATGCACAGGAACTTGCCAGGAGTGATGCGCACGCGCAGCGCAACCTTGCTCGGAGCGGGACCCGAGGAGGATGGCGGGGCGGCGAGTGCAGGCAGGGCCAATGATGTGGGCGGAGTGGCTGAAGAGGGCGGGCCTGACGCTGAGGGCAAGGCCACAGATGTGGGTGACCATGCCGCGGAGGGTGCTGAGCACAGGGATTTGGGCCAGGCAGGGCAGAGTGGGGTGCAGGACGAGAATGATACGCAGGCGGATGTGGGTGATGCCGACGCAGTCGAAGGTGTGGTTCCGGAGGCGGACAGGATCGGGGATATCTTGGGTCGGGGACATCTATGTTTCACCCAGCAGTGAACTCCAGCAGCTTGAGCAAGGGCGCATTGTCGCATCTAAAGTATCTGGCTGATATTGCTGTAGAGTGTGGTATACAGGATCAGGCGCAGTACATCACCAATGTGAAAAGATAACTGAGTGTAGGTTTGTCTAGAGGCAACGCGCCGTTGTTCAGAATGGGCTTGCAGATCATGATTGGTATGTCTGGACAGGCAGCCGTGGCGGGCAGAGTCCGCCTGGTTGCTGAGTTGTGAGGTAGTGCGTCGGATGTGCTACTGGCATGACTAGCGCATAACGACACTCCGTAACCACACACAAAGCACGGCATGACTAGCGCATAGCAACACTCCGTAGCCACACAACGCATGAACCGAGCGCGACACCGCGCAGTCTACGTACACGCTATGCACGGGTACCAGGTTGTGGGGACCACGGCGCCCAGCCAGCACCAAGCCAAACACAGCAGGCCGCACGGACGCGGAAACGATACGCCGTCGCTCAGTTCCCTGGCCACGCGCGGCAGCCCTGCCCCAGACCACCTACAGCCGTAGTCACTGCCCCTGAACTCACTGGGATCTGAGCGGCGGCCAGGGACAGGCCGGGGCGAGAGGCGGGGGGGGGGGGGGGGGGGGGGGGGGGGGGGCTGAAGGGACTGGCAGGCTGCAGTGCGTGCCGGGAGATGAGGGGGAGTTGCCGTGAGTGGCGGCCTATCCGCGATGGCATGTCAGCGCCAGTAGGCCGTCAGTGAGGTCAACTGTGCACACGTACGAGGAGCCTGTCAGGCGAAAGGCGCCTTTCTGTTGTCTTCACAGCGGACTCTGACAATATTGTTTGGAAAGCTACAAAACGTTGCAACAACAAAAAAAACCTCGCTTTTGACTGCCGCCGGCCCGGTGCCGGCGCTTTGTTATCCCAGGGGCTGCCGTGCGGGCCATGATGCACAAACGCATTGCATGGCTGCACCGGGCTGCGGCAGGTAGCTGCGGCCATGGCAGCCTAAGATCTCCACTGCGATGGTGCATACCGGCCACTCCGGCTTGGTTTTGCCCCCGCCGTCGACCCTGCTGATCCGGCAAGACTATGTGACCTTCGCGTGGGCATCACTGATTGGACCCGCCTGCGTCGTGGCATAAGGGTGGCCGGCACACCTTAAGCTTGTTGCGCAAGCACGCCAATCCTACGCCTGCGCCCCGGAGTCCATTGGCTAGGGGTCTCTGTCTGCTGTACACGAGCTCACCCTCCTCCGTGGTGGTCTATTCCATCATGGCGCTCCGCTTGTCGCACCTCCTGGAGGAGTACGCTGTTCGCTATGGTGCACATGGGGCCCCGCACGTCTGCTTCCTGTGTGACCCGGCTGTGAATGAGGCCCATGCGTGTTCCCGGGCGGCGCCTCTGCCACCACCTCCTCTACTCCGTCCACACCGCAGGTATGGGTGAGCTGCTTGGCCCATTAAGGAGCTGATACGTGATCGTCAGCTAGCAGGCAAGGTTGCGGCAACATCCTGCTCATACATCCTACGCTCATGCATCCTCAGGCACCGGGTCAAACATGTCATCGAATGACCAAAGAAAGAGCTCGCTTAATCTCACGCTTGCCATTCCGAATCAGATTGTACTTCGTGCGTCTCAAATTCGGGATTCCTATCTTCGTGTCACGATATGCGTCGGCCCGCACCGACTCGCTATGCATGTCGTTGTCGGGATTTCCTCAAATTCGCCCAAACAAATCGGTCTCCCGACGGCATGTAGAACCCTATCATGGCTGCTTGTCAACGAGCTTTCAGGTTAACGAGATGTTGCGCAAGGTTGCCCATTGTCACCGCTGCTGCATGCAATATGTCCTGACTCTGTGTTGGAAGACATGCATGCTGCGCCCGGGCAGGGGGAGCTTACGGTGGGTAATGCAGGCTGGCACCGTCTGTATATGTATGCTGGGCAAGCACATACGGACGACCCTGCAGGGGCCCCCGTCACAGCGGAAGGTTGATAGATGTGGTTTTTGCACACGTGTCCAATGGGAGTGGGACCTGAGTGTGCCCAAGACGAAGGTGGTAGCGTTTGGGCCGCGCGCTGCATGTGCACGCTATGCCGACGTGATTTCCCGCTGGGGTACGTGCCTGCTGTAATGGGCCGATACTGCGCCCTATCTGGGCTTGCAAATCCACGTGCAGAGCAACTGGGACTTGCAGATATACACGGCTATCCTCAAAGGGTGGTCGGCCACTGGGGACATGGCTTCTTGTGCTGCGCGCAGCTGTCTGCCATGACTAAAAGTGCAGTCACCCGCACCCGCATTGCGCCATGCATGCTCCATGGCATGGAGTTATGGCCGGCGCCATAGCCTGTGCATGCCGCAAACGCCCCCATGAACGACGTTCTCCACCGCGCTGCTTGTGTGGCGGCTGGAGTACTCCAGCCCTGGCTCTGCTGCGTAGTGCAAATCGCGCTGAGACTGCTGTTCAGTGGCTCATGCCCGACATCTCTGCCGCGCCGGAAAGCGGATGCTTGCGCATGTCGGTTTCCGGACTATATGGGTGCCGTGACTCGGGAGCAAACACGCCCTTGGGATGCGTGCCTGTCCCATGTAGAGTCGGCACTGGACCTGGTGTGTGATGAACTACAGCAGGCCACACAGGGGAGTGGTAACCCCCGCCACGGCTATCGCTGTCGGCAATTCTACCTTTCGGAAGAGCATTTAGGCAACACTGTGTGGGGCCGCGGGATGGGTGATTGCTTTCCCGCCCGTGGCCGGTCCACGACGCCGCTTGCGCAAGCGGGCGCAGGCGCCTTCCCACCGCCGCGACCCGATGCCCGCTGGGCTGTGCTTGCAGCACTCTAGCTGCGTGTATGTACAGTATGCATCCGCTCTCTCGTCGGTGACATGGGTACTCACGGTGCTACGCTTGTCGCACCTGGCTCTAGCGGTCTAGCATGTTCACCCGCGCGTCCCGTTAGTCGTCCCAGGCTCCTGATAGTAGGCTCGTGCTTTTCCGACTGCGCCTGGGCGTGATAGTGTTTTGACTGTGTCCACTGTTCCTGTCCTCCTGCATCCCGTGGCTGGCCTGCCTTCGTGTGTTACACAGTGATAGATCTAGGACTCAGCAGCGCCGAGGCAACAGACCAGGCAACAAGCAAACAGACAGACCGGCCGCCGCAAGCACCAAGGCCACGCGCCGCACGAGCAAATGCCAGAACAAACTAACGCCAGCGCGAA
Source organism: Ulva mutabilis (assembly GCA_900538255.1). NCBI lineage: Eukaryota > Viridiplantae > Chlorophyta > Ulvophyceae > Ulvales > Ulvaceae > Ulva > Ulva mutabilis. The sequence goes on from UNSF01000179.1 coordinate 67,071, forward strand.
AGTAGACACGCACACACCACGCAGTACCACGCAGGCCACGCGCACACCAAGCACACAGCCAGCACTCGCCGGGCCCACAAGCGGTAGTCAACGCGACACTAGCAGTCTGCACGGGCGCGACAGCGCGCGCTACGGCCATGTCCGAGGCCGCGAGGCACCGGTCCCAGGAGCCGTAGCCTCAGCCAGCCCGGCAGCCCGAGCGGTGTCCGGGGAGGGGCGCAGAGGAGAAACGGCGGACATGCGCTGCGAGGAGAAACGAGGGAGGGAGAAAAGAGGGAGGGATCGGGTGCGGGGGGGGGGGGGGGGGCTGCAGGGCGAAATGGGTGGAGGGGGGGGGCTCGCGGGGCGAGATGGGCGGAGGGGGGGGGGGGGGGGGGGGGGGCGACGCAAGCCTATGCGCGATGGCCTGTCACCGCCGGCAGGCCGTCTGTGGGGACAGGAAGGCCCGGCAGCAGCGCCCGGCCCACCAGTCTAGCACGGAGGGGCGCGGCCGCGCGGGCTTGGCGCGCCAGCGCGCGGAACAGTGTTGTGGAAAGGTCGCGCATGGCATTGAGCAGGAAAGTACGCTTTGAGACCGCGCCGTGTCCCGCGGCAACCTCCGCGACCGTCTGGAGGAAGCGGTACGCGTCCCGTCCAACCCTGCCGTACGTCTCATGTACGAGCGGGATGAACTGGGCGGCACCTGTGACGGCGCCATATTTGTCGCGCTTTTGCCATTCGCCCTTCTCGGCGGTCGCGCCGGCCTCACGTGACGCACCGCGCACACGCGACCTGGCAAGCGGGTGCATCACCTTCACGTCCAGCAGCGCCATGCGCGTGGTGAGGAATGCCAAGAGGTCGCCGCGCTGCGGAGGCCGCTGCGATCGGGGCAGCGGGGGTGCGGCAGGGGGCGCTGCCTCTCGGTCAGGGGCGGGGGGAGCGTCGCGCGTCGGGGCGTGGGCCGCGGCGGGGGGGGCGGTAGCGGCAGTAAGGGTAAGGGAGGCCGCAGCCGGGGCTTGGGTGCCATGAGGGGTGTGGGGCACGTCCGAAGCCTGGGGGGCCTGCGAGAGATGGGGTGGGGGCTGGACCGGCGCGGCATCGGCTGGGGGGTCCGGCGGCGGCGGCGGCGGCGGTGGCGGCGGTGGCTGCGGGTCTTGCTGACACGGCACGGCCGGTGCACTCGCAGACGGCGCAGCCGGCGGGCGCGTAAAGTCCGCCGGCGCGGCTGGTGGCGACTGCCGGCTGCCGCGGAGGGGGAGCACGCGTATGCCCCCGGGGAGCTTGCCAACGTGCGGCTCAAGCGATGAAGCGAGCGACGCGCGCATGAGCACCCGCCTGCAAGCCACAGTGATGAGGTCGTGCTTTAGGACTGAAGTTGCCCATAGCTGTCCGCATATGACACTGTGCGCACCGGACGCAACCTCGCGGCCACAGGGGCAGGCCTCATCCGACTTCAGGACGGGTAGCAGCGGCTCACCCAGCCGCAGCAGCACAGCCACCTGGAATTCATGGTCGGTCAGGCCCGTCACCGGGCCGGGGCAGGCAGTGAAGGACGCCGAGGCCAGCGAGCCAGAGCAGCTGAGGAGGCGAGCGAGATCAGCGCACGCCGTCTCCGCCGATTGGGGATTCTGACCGTGCTTCAGGGTCTCGAGGTGGTCGCGCGTGGCGGTCTAGCGCGCGTCGGCCTCCGCCCGGCTGAGCGCGCTCTGGAGCTGCGTCATGCGCAGCTTCGAGCCAGCGTCAGACGCCCAGGCGTCGGCTGGGGTCGGGCTGTCTGAGATTCCCTGCACGTCCGGCCATGCCGTCCGCAAGCGTGCGAGGCGGGCCTGGTGTTGGGCCGCGGCGTCGCCGCGGAACGGCTTGCCGCCTTCGATGCCGTCCGCGAGCACCGCGTGCGCAACTGCTGCCGACGCGAGGCGCGCGGCGTCAGCAACGTTGGCTGTGTAGTGTCGCAGACCCATGCCGCCATGTCTATGAGGGAGCAAGGTCTGCTCACGCTGTAGGTCGGTGAGCTGTTGCGTTTTGATGATGCGGCACATGGCGTGTATGCTGGCTTTCTCGACGCCCATGAGCGGCTGTTCGAGGTGGGCCCAGTCGGTAGTGCGCAGCAGGTGTGCTTCGCGATGTTGCAGGCACTGGAAGAGGACAGCCCACCGTGTCTGGGCCGCCAGCGGGAGGCCTGCCAGCTTTTGCATGAGCTCGACGGTGCGTTTGCATCTACGGCGCACATGCGCCTCCACATAGGCAGGGGTGCCCAGTGGCGCGCCACATGCGACCATGCCGTCGGTGGCGACCGTGGCGCCTAGGCAGGCGGCCGCGTGCGAGGCCTGGGCGGGATCGGTGCAGTGGACGAGCGTCTTCTGCTTGTTGCGAAGGCTGGGCTGCCTTCGTGTGTCGCCCAGCCCGCTTGTGGCCTCTGCTGTCGCCTTGTGGCTGCTTTCCTTGCCGGCACGGCCTCCCGGATTTCTGCCATGTGCCCGTCTGCACCTGTTGCTGTGCCATCTGTGTGGCTGCCACGATGGGCCTGGCTGCGTGTGTGTCGTCTGCATTGTGTGCGTTGCTTGACCCTGCGCGTGCCGCCTCTGCTGCCGTGTCTGATGTGCTTGACTGCTCTTCCGCACCTGTCTGCAGGGGTGCTGTGGCGTGATGCCCGATTGTTGTATTTTGTTGTTTGGTTGTATAGGCAATCGTTGAGCCACTGAGTCCTCAGTGTCTCTATACTGAATACTATAGAGTTCGCTCAGGTATGTGTGGACGGTCTTATTGTGAGTGTGTTCATCTCTGTTGGATGGGCTATGACTGTGTGCATCACAGTTCATCACTGCAGGTCGCACTGAGTCTGCATTGCGCATCGTCCCTGTCACAGCTAATTTTATGTATTCCTTCTGGTTTGTTCCTTTGTAAAGTGTCCCTATACTGAATACTATAGAGTTCGCCCAGGTGTTAACTGATTCTGCTTTGCGCATCATTCCTGTCATAGCTGTAGTCATAATCCTACGTATTCCATCAGTTACACACAGCAAGTTGTTGCCTGGTCTGTTGCCTCGGCGCTGCTGAGTCCTAGATCTATCATTGTGTAACACACAGCAAGTTCCTGGTGCTGCCTGCTTGCAGGGTTTTGGTCGTCTGCTTGCCTGCTCTTGCCCTCACTGCCGGGCTCTTGCGTTAATCTTCGTGTAACACACAGCAAGTTCAGAATGGACATGGATGATGGGCAGTTCATGTCGGAAGTGAGTCAACATCTAGAAGTATCTGGAAGTATCTGGTACATTCCAGGAGAATCTAGGATCATCTGTGTGCATGGTTATGTCACCATAGAAGTCACCAGGACATGTGGTCTGGAGAGTTCGTGACGCAGAGAACTCTCTGGAGACACGCAGAGCACAAGGCAAATGCGATGTGTGCAGTAGGACATTGATTCTGCTGGGTGCCTGTAGCTATATAAGGGCCGGCACATCATTGAGGTATTCACTTAGGTTTCTTCTGTAACAACAGAAATCATTCGTCAACAGGTTATGGGTCTTGCGCTACCCTATAGCGTGTAGTGCTGCGTGTTACACGGAGATGAACGCAATAGCCCGGCAGCGAGGGCAACAGAAGGAAAGTAGACGGCCAAAACCCCCCGAAGGTAGACACCAGCAAAAAACAATCACTGTCCCAGGTGAAAAGCCACAACGAACCGACACAGCCGACACAACCACACCCACGCACCCACACGCATGCACACTCCCGCACCCCTCCACCACGGCACCCGCGCCACAACCGCACACAGGAACCCCCACCACCGCATTACTGCCCACCCCAACAAAACCAGCCACCACCGACCCCCCAACAGCAGCTCCCCCACTCCATCCGGCCCCACGGTACAAAGATGTCGGCTGCCGGCAAGGCAGGATTCCACAGTGACAATGGCAAGGCCATCAAGTGGGTGTTCGATACAGGGGCTAGCTATCTCATACTCAATTTGAGGGAAAAGCCATTAGCGGGAAAGTTTTGCTGCGGAATGGCGGAAAAGTGATAGGTATAGTGACCCCGGAGAGCGAACAGGCTGTTCTAAGAACAGTGGTGCAGATGCCGGAGAATGGCATCGGATGTCAGGCCATGAGAATTGGCAGAAGCGAGATGGTGCCAGCGTTGGTAGCAAGTCGGGATAAGGCAGAGCTATGGAATGAGCGGCTGGGGCACCTGAGCTATGAGACCATCCTGAGGATGATCAGGGATAAGTCGGTCACGGGATTAAACGTGAGAGAGGCGTGGGTTTGCGCGAGAAGCTGACTGCCAGGGTGCAGAGCTGCTGGCGCGACATGAGCGCTGGCACACACCAGAGATCAGTGATGCAGGGGTTTCAGCGCGCTGTGATCAGGCAGCGGCTGACAGTGCTGCGGCTGTGGCACACTGGGACTATGATGCAGCAGCTCAACCATCTGGGCCACTCAGTGTTGAGTTTAGGCCTGCAGAGACGATCCCTACGAGGGATAGAGCTGTGCTGCACATAGGGGACTGTGACATCTATCCACTTCCAACTGATGAGGAAGCGAGTGATAGTGAGTCTAGTGATTGTGGTGAGGATGACTCTGAGCCTGAGTCTAGATCCCGCCCGCGCTCAGCGGAGCCAGTCCAACGGTCGATGGGCAAGGAGCTGAGTGAGCCACCCCCACCTGTGCGAGCTGACGGTCACGGCGGCGGCCGCAGTCACCGCGGGTCCACGGTGTCAGGGCGCGATGACCGCGACAGATGTGATGAGCCACGGCATATATCTGGGTCTGAGAGCCAGGGGCAAGGCGAGCTACGGCATGTGCCTAGGGGAAAAGCGACAGGAGGTGATGGCTCAGGGGGAGAGTCAGCACCAAGTCCCGCGAGGAGCAGCGGAGAACGTCTGGATCCACCACAAGAGGTGAGGGTTCGATGGGTTCCAAAGCCTTTTCAATTGATTCGCCGAAACTTAAGACCTGTTGTCCATGCTGTGGGAGCAATTGTGAGTGATGCTGCTGTTGAGCGCATTTCCCCGGAGGAAGCACGTGAGCATGATGCTGCGAGCTCCACAGTATTCAAAGATGAGAATGACGTCGGTGACTTGGCGGAAGGAGTGTCTGCGACGGCTGACAGTGTGACTCCTGATGCAGAAAAGACGACCGGGCAGGAGGTGATTCTTTACAGTGGCAAGACTGCTAGTCGTTGTGAGTCCCGGCGTGCAGCCACTGTGAAGAAGAAGGTCGAGTTTGTGCTCGACGATCCAACGGTGCAGCAAGCCATGAGAGGCTGCCATCGTGAGCAGTGGATTGCAGCAATGATAGATGAAATGACCTCCTTAAGGGAGCACGACGTGTTTGTGCTGGTCAAGTGTCCATCAGGAGTGAAGCCTGTGACATGCAAATGGGTGCTTAAGATCAAGCGAGGTGCACAGGGTGAAATTGAGCAATTCAAAGCTAGATATGTAGCTAGAGGATTCACGCAGGTAGAAGGCGTTGATTTCTTCGAGACTTGGGCTCCTGTGGGCAGCTATGCTACTTTCAGGGCTCTATTGTCGGTCTGTGCAGTAGAGGATCTAGAGACGAGGCGTATAGACATAAAATGTGCTTTCCTGAATGGTGTTCTGGAGGAGGAAGTGTATGTGGCACAACCTCCAATACTAGATGATGGGTCTGATATGGTGTGGCGTCTGAAGAAGGCGTTGTATGGTCTGAAGCAAGCTGCCAGGGAGTGGCACAAAGCGCTTGCAGAACTCTTGTTGAGTATGGGTTTTGTGAGATCAGCCAGTGACCCTGCACTGTTGATCTGCAAAGTAGGACGTTGTCTTATTTTTCTATGGGTCGATGATCTGTTGATCTTTGGTCGCAGAGAGCAGATGGATGATGCCATCAGAAAGATCCTTGAGGCTTTTGAGGGTCGTGACCTGGGGGAGCTGGGATATGTGCTGGCAGGGAGGTCATACGTGATCGCACCGCTCACACTATCACCATCACACACAGAAAGAGCATCAGGGACATGCTGGAGAGGTATGGCATGAGTGAGTGCAGACGGGTGCCAACTCCGTTGGTACCCAAGCAGAAAATGTTTAGTCTAAAGGAAGATCCTAGCCAGGCAAAGGCTACAGTCGTAGAGCATAAGAGGTTTATGCAAGCCGTAGGAAGCATCCAGTATGTGGCAGTTGTGTCGCGTCCAGACATAGCGTTTCCGGCTAATGTCTTGGCCAGGCATATGGCTGGGAGTGCCAAATGTCATTGGAATGGTGTCCTTCACGTACTGAGATACCTGCGAGGGACCATAGACTTTGGCTTGACCTTTAGTGGCTCCAATGGGGGATGTGAGGTGTTGGAAGCGTTTACTGATGCTGACTTCGCCAATGGTGCTTGCTTGAAGAGCGTGTCAGGAGTGATAGTCTGGATGCATGGGAACTGTGTGTTCTGGCGTTCGAAGAGGCAGACTATTGTGGCTGGTGATACAACTGAGGCACAGCTCATTGCTATGAGTTCAGCAGCCAATGAGGTGATGTGGGCAAAGCAGTTGTGCACTGATCTTGGTTTGTCGGCTGTGAAGCCAACGCTGTGGGGTGACAACAAGAGTGCCAACTTGCTAGCGGTGAACCCCATCTCTAGTGACCGCTCCAAGCACATCAGGGTCAGGGACCTGAGGGTCCGAGAGTTCGTAGAACTCGATGAGTTGACTATCAGCTGGGTTAGCACGGTAGACATGCTAGCTGATATGTTTACAAAGGTGTTGGCAGGCCCAGCACTGGCAAAATTTAGAGATAGACTGCAGCTTGCGGTAGTACAAACTTAGTCTAGGGGGAGTGTCGTGATCCAGCCATGCACAGGACTACGGTGACAATGTATGCGTGGATGCACGGTGCTGATCCAGAGTGGCTATGGGGAAGCCATGCACCGATGGCTGACCATATGCACGAGCAATGCATGCAGATTGCGTGCCAGCAGATTATGATTCTGATCGTATCCGTATGAGTCGTTTAGAGAACGCTTATAGGCTCTACTGATCATAGTGTAATCACTCTTCTCGTCTGTCAAAGTCTCACGTGTATTCATCCTCCACTGAAGACAGAGGCGCTATCACGGACAGATACCTAGACAGCAAGGTATGTGACAGCACCAGTCCCTTGCGCATGGCTACGACATGCTCAGGATCCCACAGGCCTTAGGCCGCGGTCCACTCAATCATGTCATCATTGAGATACTCAGGCTGGTTCATCATGTGGTCAGTGGTGGCGGAGTCAAACAGCCATTTGTCTCTGGCTATAGACACTTTGCTGGTGGAAATGCAAAAGAATGCACTAGCTGAGCTGGAGGCCTGGTTGGCGTTGGATCCTCGGCCACAACCTCTGCCGCCACGGCCACGGCCACGGCCTCTGCCACGGCCTCTGCCGCGGCTGAAGTCATTGCTGTATGAATTGTGATCGTTTTGCAGCTTGAAGCACTGCAAGATCTGATGGCCTGGCTTGTGGCAATGTTCACATTTTATCCATTGCTGACTGGAATCAACTTGATATGCACCAGATTGTGACGTGGCGCCTGAGCTGTCATGCAGCTTCTGACAGAAGGTGCCACGCAGATTCTCAGTGATGTCACCAAATGAAGGCAGCGATTTTTGGGCCGAAATCGCCTGCGCCCAGGCCATGTAGTCTGTTTCATCTAGAGCGGCAAGGAACAATAGACTGAATTCTGCTTCTTTGAAAAGTCGTGCTGAAATGAGCTCAGCACGGAGCTGCTCTGCTCTGGTCAGAAACTGATCAAGTGTCTCATCCGGTATCTTGCGAAAGGAAGCTTGGCTGTGTGAGATAGCCATCTTTCTCGCATTGCTTACCCCACTGAACTGTTTCTTCAGCGCTTCCCATGAGTCTTTAAGAGGCTTTAATGGGTCTATGATATGTATTAAATCATCGCTGACATTGCATGAAATTGCAAGTCGGGTGCCATTCAACTTTTGTTCATCCCCAGCACCAGTCGTAACAGCGACCCAGCACTCAACACTGCGAAGCAACATCTCCATGCGCTGAAACCACTGAACGGCATTGGCCTGGGTCAGCTCAAGGCCTAATTTAACACCCTTGGGGTGCATGATAACGCAGTGGAGTCGTTAAAAGCCCATAACCTGTCATGAAACCGGGAAGTCAGTGAGCACTCTATGAAATTACACAGAGGTGCAACATTGACATGCAGTGAGCCAGCAAACACACCTGTCATGAAACCAGGAAGTCAGTGAGCACTCGATGATTCTCACCAACCACAGCTAGACTATATACATTCAACGTTCCGGAATCACAACTCTGATCATCAACTAGCATGGACTGGTACGTCATGAAATAGCCACTCGCACTATCCACTCAGCACTTGACTAGACAGCTTCTCTCAACATTGCTGTGTGACCCTATTCCGGCCTACCCACCGTTTCCTATCGACTCATCTGAGCTCTCTGATATCGAGTCCTCCTTCTTGTCCGCCCCTATCCGTAGGGGTGCTGTGGCCGATGCCCGATTGGGTCCGGCGTGATGCCCGATATACATATACAAGTCATCGTACAAGGTGGTGCCGGTTGTGCACGAGACATATGGCAGACTAGGGTCGAGTGCCATGCAGCACCTCAACACGCTGGCAGTGTCGTTGATTGGGCTGTCATGAGCTTACAACGACCTTGAACCAGAGTGGTTCGAAGGCGGTATAGGCGTGGTTGCACCTACGAGGATGTATGATATCTCGAGAATCATGGGGTGTAGCAACTCAGGAGAACAGGAAGCCATGCAGCAGGGTCCTAAATGGGTCCTACATGCGTGGAGCACCAACACAAAAAGGTATCACACGTCTCTCGAGCCCGGATCTACTCCGAACTCGCATGTTGTCCTAAGGAATGTCTTAAATCTTGTCCTAGTGACTTGTCTTGAATATTGATCTTCGACGAACCCCTGCACACACTTCACCTCCACACCGACGTCCTTGATTGGCCAACTGCCCAGCATCATCAGGCCGACGGTCGACTCATTGGCCGAGCGGCGCACTCAGAATACCTGAAATGTAAAGAGATAATGAGATTGTTGAATGAAGCAAATAACCCAGTGCTTCATCATTACAACATCCTTAAGTGCAGCCATGCTCAGAGCCGTTCATCACGATGTGCAGCGCAGAGCGGCGAGCATACAGACATGCATGCATCGCTACATGCATGCGTGTGCCCATGCATGCGTGCATGTGCAAGCGCACTGCAGCTCAGGCACAACCATGTACACTAGAGCGGATGCGGCTCAGGCATAGGTGCAAGGCATGACACCTGTCATGAGCTTACAAAGACGCCGATGGGCGGCTCAGCCCTAGCCAGAATGCTGGGCTGCCGTGTGGTCTGGTGGTTGTCGATTGTCCATATACCCCACAGAGTGCATGAGTTTCTCTAGCACATCTATCACAGTGGTACACCTTGCTACTCGTACGGCCGCTCCGGCACAGGCGCATGTCGCTTTGTGTCCCTGTCGCATGAGACGTTTGGCCGTGTGGGCACGGGTGCGTTCGCCTTCCTGAATAAGATCGCTGACTTTGCTGCGGCTTCGGGGGCCGTGTCCAGGCGAGCGTTCTTGCAGAATGCCATGTGCAAACTCTACACCACTCTGTGCCGTGGTGTGACGCGCCAGGTCCTCGCTGCGGCTCCGCTGCGTATGCGGCTGGCGGGCCGGGCGGTGGTGCCTGGCCACGATGTCCCGTCGGACGTGCTATAGGCGGCCGCTGGCCGCCTTGCTGGACCGGGTGCCGCGGCTGCAGCAGCGCAGGCCGGCCCCGCGTCTGGTCGTGCTGGCCCGCCCTGCCTTCCCGCGAGCCACCGTGGGGGGAGTGATGCGGCGCCGCCAGTGCCCTTCGCGCCCCGCCCTGAGGCCCGTGCCGGGCGGCCGGAGGGGGAGGGCTGGTACGCCTTGCACTGTGGGGGGCGTGCGCCCCCGGGCTCTCATGTGCGGGGGCCCGTGATGGAATGCTCCAGTGGGGCAGGATGGAGTGCGGGTGCTGCTGTTGGGGGATCGGTGGTGGCTGGTTTTGCTGGGGTGGGCAGCAGTGCGGTGGTGGTTGTTGCTGTGTGCGGTTGTGGCGCAGGTGCCGTAGTGGAGGGGTGCGGGAGTGCGCATGCGTGTGGGTGCGTGGGTGTGGTTGTGTCGGCTGTGTCGGTTCGTTGTGGCTTTTTCGCCTGGGAGAGTGATTGCTTTTTGCTGGTGTCTACTTTCGGGGGTTTTGGCCGTCTACTTCCCTTCTGTTGCCCTCGCTGCCGGGCTATTGCGTTCATCTCCGTGTAACACCTTGCTACTCTCTCAACGTGAGTCGAGAAGTAGCGAACTTCTTGGTCCGGTACTCTGCGTGTTGTTCGCAGGGACACTGTGTTCGCAGAGATGCTTTCAATGATGAAAGGCCCTGAAACTGAAGTTTTCTTGCCTAGCCCACGCTCTACGACGTAAGCTAGGTCTCCAGGCTGTAATTTTAATTTTCCTCCCCCTCTTCAGCTTGCGCGTAGAGAGGAGATGGGCTTGCCTGTTCATATTGCGCTGCTGTGCTTGTAAAATTTGAAAAGCGTTGAAATTTCTGTCGCTGAGTCTTAACGAGTTTGGTGGAGTTACGAGAGACAGTCTCGCAATTTCTGTACTCGCAACAAGACATCCGCTACCAACGCCATGAGTGTAGCAGGTGTGTAGCTTCGAACACATACCGCCTGATCGAGCCGCTCGTCGTGCCGTACACACGCACTGAGGGAGTGCGCATGCGTGTGGGTGCGTGGGTGTGGCTGTGTCGGCTGTGTTACACGGAGATGAACGCAATAGCCCGGCAGCGAGGGCAACGGAAGGAAAGTAGACGGCCAAAACCCCCGAAAGTAGACACCAGCAAAAAGCAATCACTCTCCCAGGCGAAAAAGCCACAACGAACCGACACAGCCGACACAACCACACCCACGCACCCACACGCACGCGCACTCCCGCACCCCTCCACTACGGCACCCGCGCCACAACCGCGCACAGCAACAACCACCACCGCACTACTGCCCACCCCAGCAAAACCAGCCACCACCGACCCCCCTACAGCAGCACCCCCACTCCATCCTGCCCCACTGGAGCATTCCATCACGGGCCCCCCGCACATGAGAGCCCGGGGGCGCACGCCCCCCACAGTGCAAGGCGTACCAGCCCTCCCCCTCCGGCCGCCCGACAGGGGCCTCGGGGCGGGGCGCGAAGGGCACTAGCGGCGCCGCATCACTCCCCCCACGGTGGCTCGCGGGAAGGTTCGGCGGGCCAACACGACCAGACGCGGGGCCGGCCTGCGCTGCTGCAGCCGCGGCACCCGGTCCAGCAAGGCGGCCAGCGACCGCCTATAGCACGTCCGACGGGACATCGTGGCCAGGCACCACCGCCCTGCCCGCCAGCCGCATACGCAGCGGAGCCGCAGCGAGGACCTGGCGCGTCACACCACGGCACAGAGTGGTGGAGAGTTCGCACATGGCATTCTGCAAGAACGCTCGCCTGGACACGGCCCCCTGTGTCGGCTGTGTCGGTTCGTTGTGGCTTTTTCGCCTGGGAGAGTGATTGCTTTTTGCTGGTGTCTACTTTCGGGGGTTTTGGCCGTCTACTTTCCTTCTGTTGCCCTCGCTGCCGGGCTATTGCGTTCATCTCCGTGTTACACACGCACTGAGCAGCTCATTGCGCTGTGTCCTCGGAACATCTGCCCGCTGTATCATCGGCGTCCCACAACCACATCAATTGCTCGTACCAACAAACATGCCTGTCCTTTATTCCAGTCGCCTCGAGTTCTTTTGAACACCGGCACACGTTGAGGTCTCTTGATCATCCGTGACTACACACAGCTCCGTTTGCTGCTGTCTACTTTCGGGGGTTTTGGCCGTCTACTTTCCTTCTGTTGCCCTCGCTGCCGGGCTGTTGCGTTCATCTCCGTGTAACACACAGCTCCGTGCACGTGTGTGTTACACAGTGACAGATCTAGGACTCAGCAGCGCCGAGGCAACAGACCAGGCAACAAACAAACAGACAGACCGGCCACCGCAAGCACCAAGGCCACGCGCCGCACGAGCAAATGCCAGAACGAACTAACGCCAGCGCGAAAGCAGACACGCACACACCACGCAGTACCACGCAGGCCACGCGCACACCAAACACACAGCCAGCACTCGCCGGGCCCACAAGCGGTCGTCAGCGCGACACTAGCAGTCTGCACGGGCGCGACAGCGCGCGCTACGGCGATGTCCGAGGCCGCGAGGCACTGGTCCCAGGAGCAATAGCCTCAGCCAGCCCGGCAGCCCGAGCGGTGTCCGGGGAGGGGCGCAGAGGAGAAACGGCGGACGTGCGCTGGGAGGAGGGAAGAGGGAGGGAGGGAAGAGGGAGGGATCGGGTGCGGGGGGGGGGGGGGGGGTGGGGGGGCTGCAGGGTGAAATGGGTGGAGGGGGGGGGGCTCTCGGGGCGGGATGGGCGAGGGGGGGGGGGGGGGGGGGGGGGGCGACGCAAGCCTATGCGCGATGGCCTGTCAGCGCCGGCAGGCCGTCTGTGGGGACAGGAAGGCCCGGCAGCAGCGCCCGTCCGACCAGTCTAGCACGGAGGGGCGCGGCCGCGCGGGCTTGGCGCGCCAGCGCGCGGCACAATGTTGTGGACAGGTCGCGCATGGCATTGAGAAGGAAAGTACGCTTTGACACCGCCCCGTGTCCCGCGGCAACCTCCGCGACCGTCTGGAGGAAGCGGTACGCGTCCCGTCCAACCCTGCCATACGTCTCATGCACGAGCGGGATGAACTGGGCGGCACCTGTGATGGCGCCATATTTGTCGCGCTTTTGCCGTGCACCCTTCTCGGCGGTCGCGCCAGCCTCACGTGACGCACCGCGCACATGCGACCTGGCAAGCGGGTGCATCACCTTCACGTGCACGTGTGTGCAGGCGAGGCGGCTTATAACAGCCGTATTGGCCGTTTGCTGGCGGTAGCTGTGACGGTACTCCGATTGTACCTGGGTTGTGTCAAGCTGTACTGTGTAAACCCTCTGAGGTCCAGCCAGCACACCATAGCGCTTATATAGTGTTCCGGCCTGATTGCGACTCCTGCCTTTAGCCCATATGCAATGTGCTAATCCCCACACACGCCAACACCCCTTTCTAGAAGGGTCTATTCTCACGTCAGCCATGCTCTCTCGAGCATGCTCACGTCAGCAGTGTTGGTGACCACATAACACAGCAACCTCGGCACAGGCATGTGCGCGGAAGGTCAGAGAAGCATCTCTGCCTCCTCGAGGACCTTCTGAAGGCTTCCAGAAGACTGTGCTGCTGCGTACAGCTTGTATCGTCACAGAGCTCCCCCCCTAAGCCTCTTGCTTGCCCTCAAGCAAGTCAGTCAGCTCGTCTAACGACATGGGGAAAGCGTCTGTCGGTGGCTCTTGGTTGCGGCTCGACCAAAAGTCCCGGATGTGATGGTCGCAACCATGCAGAAGCATGGCATCATGCCAGCCTTGGCCGCCGCCTACCCAATGCACATGGTATTGCCGTCTAGGCGCATCCCTAGTATCAGAGATGTGATCAACCTCAAAGAACAATTCAGAGTCCTCTACCTCCGGAATTGCTGGGGGCTGATAAGGACCATCGCCATGGTACTTCCTCAAGGACGAGACATGGAATACATTGTGCATGCGATGCAACGGGCTTGACAACTCAACGCGAAAGCTGAGCCTATGCTGACCAATCACTTCTGTAATCGGAAAAGGGCCTAAGTACCGGGGCGCCAGCTTCAATTTGAAGCCTTGCTTTAGCTTGAAGTGTTTGATGTGGACCAGCACTCGGTCTCCCACCTCTAGCAACTCTGCCGGTCTCCTGCGGCGATTGGCCGAGGCCTTTTGCCTTTGCTGTGCTGCCTCTATGCACCTCTTGGCAACTTGTAGTTGCTCAGACCACCTGCCGACGAACTTGTTCACTCTCGCATTCTCTTTGCGCAAAACTTGCGAGATGGGAGTGTCGGGATGCTGCCCGTAGTTCAGCATGAACGGCGTGTTGTCGATGGTCGAATTGTGTGCATTGTTCATGGCGAACTCTGCCACTGGCAACAGGGTATCCCAGTTTTTCTGCGAGTTGTCAACGAAATGCCTAAGTGCATCCTCGCCAGCGCAGCACAATTACCACCAGCTTGCATTATTGCAAAGTGTTGCGGTGCACGCGATATCGGATCCGCGACATTAGACGCGCCAGGCCTATATTTCCATACGTAGTCGTACGCTGACGACTCATACAACCACCTGGCTCTGCGCTTCAGAGTATGCGGGTTGGTACACTGATCAACGTATGTATTAGGCTGATGATCCGTCTCGATTACAAATGGCCTGTCTGCCAATTCCAAGTAGCACCGCCACTCTCGCAGTGCATAGATAACGGCAAGCATTTCAATGTCGGAAGCAGAGTAGTTTGCTTCACGCCCAGACAGCTTCTCAGAATAGAAAGCGACTGGGTGCCGATTCTGGAGCAGCATGCCACCCACAGCCGGTGCAACTGTACAAGCATCACACACAACAGTGAATGACTCGGAAAAGTCTGGCAGTGCAAGTACAGGTGCACTTATCGAAGCATCTTTCAGATCTGAAAACGCTTGCGCGCACGCAGAGGTCCACTTATGTGTGAACGCCTCTTGCACGTTGCGAGCAGCCTCTGCTGAGAGCTTGCCCCACTGCAGCAGCTTTCCCTTCCGGTCAGTTGTCCTAATGCCCTTGAGTAGATCTGTCAGAGGGCTGGCTATTTTCGCGTAATTACAAATGAATCGCCGGAAGTAATTTGCCTGGCCCAGGAAGCTGCGCACTTCATACACAGAACGAGGGTGCGGCCAGTCAGTGACCACTTGTACCTTCGCTGGATCAGGCTTAATCCCCTCCGTGGACACGATGTGACCCAGGAATTTCAATTCCGGTTTGAAAAACTCACACTGAGACAGTTTGGCTTTGTACTGACTCTGTTTCAGCCCTTCCAGCACTATCCGCAAATGTTGCAGATGCTCTTGTGCTGTTCGCGAATATATTAGTATGTCGTCGAGGTAGACGCTCACAAACCGGTTCAGCTGCCCGGAGAACAGTTTGTTCATTTTCGCTTGAAAGAGCGCCGGAGCATTGCAAAGCCCGAATGGTAACACTTGCCATTCATGTTTCCCCACATGTGTGTTGAATGCCGTTTTCTCCCAATCTGAGGGGTGCAGGCCGATCTGGTGGTATCCCGATGTCAAATCGAGGGAGGTGAAGTACTTTGCACCGCTCAAATTATCCAGCAGATCATCAATTCGAGGAAGTGGGTACTTATTCGTAAGTGTCAACTTATTGAGTGCGCGGTAGTCTATACACATGCGCAGCGAACCGTCCGGCTTTGGAACGAACAGCACTGGTGCACCAAATGCTGAGGTTGACGGCACAATGCGTCTAGCATCCAACAATTCTTGGACTTGCTTTTCTACCTCCTTACGTTCTTTCATGGATAAGCGGAACGCTGGCCTGTTAGGCGGTGTAGCATCGGGCTGCAACCGAATGCCCTCAGGAGTATCATCCTGCCGCTCACCAACAGTTGGCGCATCAAACACTTCTGCGAATTCGTCAAGCAGAGCTTGCACTTTCTGTTCGCGTGTTTCTGATGTCTCTGCGGATTCTTCCTTCTTATCACGGCACATGACCAGGAATGGAGTTGCCCGATCCATGCTAGGACGTGACAGTATTCTGGCAGCTTGCACGTGTGACAACAGAGATACCTTTCCAGGCGCTGCTGTGTCTGGCGCGCCTGCGTGCGGTGTCGAGTCATCGACAGCAGCACTCTGATGGGGAAGAATGCGTAGGCGTTTTCGCCTAAGCCACATGTTCGCAGGCACGTATGCTCTTGCATCCGAGTTGCCGTAGTCAATACAGGCACCCTCAGTGATGAACCAATCATCTCCAAGGATCACATCTACCCCTGGCACCATTTCAACAACATGCAGCATGACATCTGATTGATATGCCTGGATTTTCAACTTGCAGTGCACATAACCAGAGGTGGCAGTTTGTCTACCATCGGCCATAACGATTGGTACACTGTTCTTGTGAATAGTCAGTTTATGTCGCTGTGCAAAACTTTTGCTCACAAAACTGTGCTTCGCGCCGGAGTCCCCGAGCGCTGTGCAGTGCACACCAGCTATCGAAGCAGAGAACACGAATGTCAGATGGTTGTTCACAGATTCACCATCAGTTTCTATCTCATGCAATAATGGTGCTGTATGAAACTGCTGTAGCTCTGGTGGCAGATCGTGCAACTTATGTGGCCCGCGTTTCAACGCTGGCGAGTCGTAAAACACCACGAGCTCAGATACTGCGTCGTCAGCGCGCGACTGTAGAGTGCACATCTTATGCATGCCCTTAGTCGCCGACGTTGGCAGTGCCGCCTTGGGCAAAGCAAAGTACGCTGCCGTACGCATGGGTGAATTCGACTTGCACGTATGGTAGTGTGTCAACACTCTCGCAACCTGATCTGGGCGATCAACTTCCAACACGTTACACCTTTTCTCTACCGCACAGCTCAGAAACTCGTCTACACTGTCGTACTCATGGGGAGCAATGTCTCCAACACTGCCTAGAGTAGCGACAAGGGCAGAGAGGGACCCAGCGCCGTGCCCTCACTTGGCAAACGACACTTTCTTATGGGCTTTCCCTCCTGACTCAGAGGAGTTCCGGCTAGGGAATTGGTTCACTTTATCTGCCTGGCCTTTCTTGACCAAGGATCGCACTTTGCCCATGCGAGCAGCGAACATGTTGTTGCCGTTCTTGTCCTTCTCGCCTGTGCATGACGCCTCATGGCGAGAACGCTCATTCGGGTCTGCAATATGGTAGGCGCACTTGCCACATCGGTCGAACCGTTTGGCAAGCGCTGCGTATGACATGTCACCGTGCTTGTTCCCGCGTTTCGACTCGGACCCGGCTGAGTCTGTCTTTCGTGACGTAATTCAGTGGACCGCGGCCTAAGGCCTGTGGGATCCTGAGCATGTCGTCATGCGCAGGGGTTGGTGCTGTCACATACCTTGCTGTCTTAGGTATCTGTCCGTGACAGCGCCTGTACCTTCAGTGGAGGATGAATGCACGTGAGTCTTAGGACAGTAGAAGAGAGAGTGATTACACTACGATCTGTAGAGCCTATATAAGCGTTCAATCTGTCGTGATCCAGCCATGCACAGGACTACGGTGACCATGCATGGTGGCATACACAGGACTACGGTGACCATGTATGCGGGGAATCACGGTGCTGATCCGGAGTGGCTATGGGGCAGCCATGCACCGATGGCTGACCATATGCACGAGCAATGCATGCAAGATTGCGTGCCGCAGACATTGATTCTGATCGTATCCGTATGAGACGTTGATTGAACGCTTATATAGGCTCTACAGATCGTAGTGTAATCACTCTCTCTTCTACTGTCCTAAGACTCACGTGCATTCATCCTCCAACTGAAGGTACAGGCGCTGTCACGGACAGATACCTAAGACAGCAAGGTATGTGACAGCACCAACCCCTGCGCATGACGACATGCTCAGGATCCCACAGGCCTTAGGCCGCGGTCCACTGAATTACGTCATGGTATCGGTGATGATTGTGGGTATTCTTGTGATGTCTATTAGCATGCGGTAGAGTCCAGGGGGAACCTGCGGTTACGGCTGCACACTCCGATGAGTGTGCTACACCGCTCTAGTGTATAGCCGACCGTAGAGAGACTAGAAAAGCTAATGCAGAATGCTACGGCGGAGCTGCATTATGCTTGTGTGCTGGTCTCGCAAAGAGGCCTACGGGTCTGCGTTTCCTGCGACATCTGGTGGTCATGTTGCAGGACACCACCACTCCGAAACGATTCAATGGCATCTCGCCAAGGGTCTATCGGTTCTGACGGTGTGGAGGGAGCAGTTAACCTTCCGCACCATCGCACTCGCTCTACAGTGCGCCGCGAGCAGGCCGCGGAGGGTCAGTCCATGCCCCACGGGGAAGGACAAGACGCTGGGACCTACGGGTATCTCAGTGTTAACCCTCTGCAGGCCGCCATGCCGGGCAACGCTGATCCTACGGGGAATGCGGGTGCTCAGGCAGCGGTGCACGGAGCGCAGGAAGTGCCACACGTTGCCCAGACAGCATGGGCAGCGCAGCAGATACCACCTCCGATACCGCAGCCTTCGCAGGCTGCGATGTCATCCGGGGCGGCAGCAACAGCCGGATCGATCGATGTTGCAACTCTCGCGAGCGCACTGTCGCTCGTAATGCCTAAGTCTATGCCGGGAAAGTCGCTAGTAGAAAAGCACAAGTTCCCGGTATGGAACCACAGATATGATCACTTTCGGGTGTTCAAGAAAGAGGTAGAAAGTTGGGCAAACATGGTGGGGGAAAGTAGCCTGCTAGTAAATGATCCACTGGCACAGAATAGCCAGGCTCATGAGTCAGTCAAGCATTGGCTATTCGTAACACTGCCAAAGGAGGATAGAGATTTCGTGTCAGACTGCAGTTTTGTCCATGAGATGTGGGCACTGCTGCATGCCAAGTACATGCCTTCTGTCGAAGTAGAAATACAGAAGCTATACCAGCAACTCAGTGGTGCCAGGCAGGCGGGAAAGCCACTTGAGAAACATGTCAACGAGGTAGTTGGTATAGTGAACCAGATGAGGGGTCTGGGAGAAGCTGTGCCTGATCAGCTATACCGCTCTAGGCTACTGGCAGTGGACAGAGAGTATGCACTGCTGCAGCCGATGCTGCAGCAACTGCCAGTGCAGCAGATAGTGTCCACGCTGCTGACGCATGCTCAGAATAGCAGCCAGTCTGCCCCATCGCGATTCCCACGGGATGATCGCGGTGGTCAGCAGAGATTTGGGGGACGAGGGTATCGTGGTGGACGCCACGGTGGTCGCCATGGTACACCCCCAGAGGTTGCCGCAGTGGGAGCAGGGGGAGCAGATAAGCGCAAGTGCTTCAATTGTGAGAAGCCTGGCCATCTGCAGAAAGACTGCCCTTTGCTCTCCGCAGAGGTCAAGCAGTTCCTACAGAAACAGGCAGCTGCAGGGCGAGGCCGTGGCAGAGGCCGCGGGGGCCCTCAGGTGGCTGTGTTAGACCTAGCGGAACTGCGAGCTGAGTGTGCTGATGGGCCGTCGCCCAACATGCCATACACATTTCTGGTGGATAGCGGGTCTGACCTGAACATATGCTTCGACTATAGCATGTTCAGCGAGATCAAGCCACCAGATATCACAGAGTGCCAGCCCTTAGACCAGGGCAGGCTTAAGATATATGGCATGGGCACTATCAGGGCGAATGTGGGGAAGTACGTGACAGTACAGGGCGAGCTGGTGCCTGTAGATATTGAGCTGGATCATGTTTACTGGGTGCCAGCCAGCCCGATCAATATCCTATCAACGACTGTGCTGAAGCGGTCGAACGTGTACTTGCACACAGGCAAGGCAAACACGGTAGAGATGCCGGGTTTTTATGACCAAGCACAAACATTTGTGGGCAACTGTGAGCAGGGAGTTGATAGTGATGATAACCCCACATTGAGCTGGTATTGCGGGACGGGCAGACCAATATGGGAACTGCGCCCTGTAGATTCAGGGATTGACTGGACCAGTGCCAATAACCTTTTCCACAGAAATAGGAAATGGGTTGGTGAGCAGGCGAGAATCGCTGCGGTAGATGGTGTACCTATTGGTCAGAGATCTTCTTACCAACTTGACCCAGCATTTCTGGTACATCTCTCGTTTCATCATGCGGGCAACCGGATTCTCAAACTAATGACTGAGAATCCAGACCTGTATGACCTCAAGTTGCCTAAACCTACGGGAGTAGCGCTTGAGTGTCATGGTTGCCACGTGGCGGAACAGAGAAGTGGTGACAGAGCACGGCATGGGGGCAAAGTGACAGAGAATGCCTCGTATGCTGGAGAAGTATTGCATGCGGACCTGGCTGGACAGATTAAGCCAGTAGGCATAGGAGGAATGAACTACATCCTGGTAGTAGTGGATGAGTACAGCAGGTACTCACATGTGATCCCGCTGAAGTCGAAAAGCGGTGCTGCGGAGATGATATGTCTTCTGATAGAACGCATCCGCACTCAGATTGTCTATGACAAGGAGGTAGGGGTGCGGAGGCTGAACACGGACCAAGGAGGTGAGTTCAGCTCGAGTCAGCTGGCTCAGTACCTTGAGTGGCGAGGGATAGTACACACGTTCACTGACACCGCTCAACATGAGTCAAATGGGTTGGTAGAACGAAAGATCGGTGTGCTGAACACGTCAGTGCGGGCGAGCCTGCTGCAGGCAGCAGTGCCTGCATTCCTGTGGCCGGAGGCATACATGTGCGTGAACCATGCACACAACCTGACGCCGAGCACAGCACTGGAGGGTGTGAGGCGGAAGGAGGCAAAGCAGAAGCTGGAGGATAGGTTTGTTGCCACCAGCTCTGAGCCATGGTCCACGAACGTGCAGCAGCGGGCTAAGTAGCTGAGAGTCGGGAAGGCTGCAGCGCATGCGCTGAGTCTGAATGAGCTGTGTGAGACGCTGGTTGCCAGGAGAGAATTGGCATTTGTGGCACAGCATATGAGAAATGTGAATGTCAGAGAGATTGTGCCATACTTGTTGTGGTTTAGGAAGGTCAAAGAAGATGACTTCCGTCTCGTGGTGGCACAGGTGAAGCCTTTCGGGTGTCCAATGTATGTGTATCCAAGGAGGGAGCACTTCAGGCACCTGGAAGCGCGAGGAATCCTCGGTGCCTATATGGGACCGGGTGGAGGTCCTCACATGGACAGGGTTTACGTGAACCGTGGGAATGGGGGAGCAGTGCGGATGTATAGGCACACGGCTGCTCCACCTGCTCTAGTGGAGGATTTCGCGCAGCGATTTCACATGGCTGGGGAGGCTACGGCGGACCCAGTTGTGCTAGAGAACTATGAGCAGGGTGAGTTTGAGATCCTACCCGATCAGTACACCAGTGTAGTGCCGGAAGCTGAGTCCTTGCCCAACATGAAGAAATGGGTGAAGAGCACAAGTGTGCTGGCAGTGCGTCCACCAGCCAGTCGTGAACACATGATGCCAGAGAGGGGCAGAAATGTGGATTGGGCTGAGGGGGAGCATCCGGGTCTGGGCCATCAACACTGGGAACCAGGAAGAACGCTGCATAGGCGTTTCAAACCGACAGACGAGCTACCTGAGGGTGAGCCCGAGTTTTCTCCTAGGGTGTTGGGTGCAGAGCTGCTGGCGCGACATGAGCGCTGGCACACACCAGAGATCAGTGAGGCAGTGGTTGCAGCGCTCTGCGATCATGCAGCGGCTGACAATGCTGCAGCAGTGGCACACTGGGACTATGATGCAGCAAACCAGCCGTCTGGGCCTCTACACCACGAGTTCAGGCCTGCAGAGACGATCCCTACGAGGGATAGGGCTGTGCTGCACATAGGGGACTGTGATATCCATCCGCTTCCAACTGATGAGGAAGTGAGTGATACTGAGTCTAGTGATGGAGGTGAGGATGACTCTGAGTCTGAGTCTAGATCCCGCTCGCGTTCAGCGGAACCAGTCCAGCGGTCGATGGGCAAGGAGCTGAGTGAGCCACCCCCACCTGTGCGAGCTGACGGTCACGGCGGCGGCCGAAGTCACCGCGGGTCCACGGTGTCAGGGCGTGATGACCGTGACAGATATGATGAGCCGAGGCATATATCTGGGTCTGAGGGCCAGGGGCAAGGCGAGCTACGGCATGTGCCTAGCGGAATAGCGACAGGAGGTGATGGCTCAGGGGGAGAGTCAGCACCAAGTGCCGCGAGGGGCAGCGGAGAACGTCTGGATCCGCCACATGAGGTGAGGGTTCGATGGGTTCCAAAGCCTTTTCACTTGATTCGCAAAATCTTAAGACCTGCTGTCCATGCTGTGGGAGCAATTGTGAGTGATGCTGCTGTTGAGCGCATTTCCCCGGAGGAAGCACGTGAGCATGTGAGTGATGCTGCGAGCCCCACAGTAATGAATGATGATGAAAATGACGTCGGTGACTTGTCTGATGGAGTGTCAGCTGCAGCTGACAGTGTGCCTCCTGATGCAGAAAAGACGACGGGACAGAAGGTGACTCCAAACGGTGGCCCTACTGCTAGCCTTTGTGAGTCCAGGCGTGCAGCTACCGTGAGGAAGAGGGTCGAGGCCGTAGTAGATGATCCAACGGTGCAGCAGGCCATGCGTGGCGCTCACCGTGAGAAGTGGATCACGGCAATGCTCGATGAGCTGACCTCCTTAAGAGAACATGATGTGTTTGAGCTGGTTGAGTGCCCAACAGGAGTGAAGCCTGTGACAGGCAAGTGGGTGCTTAAGATCAAGCGAGGAGCACAGGGTGAAATTGAGCGTTTCAAGGCCAGATACGTAGCCAGGGGATTTACGCAAGTGGAGGGTGTAGATTTCTTTGAGACATGGGCACCTGTGGGCAGTTACGCTACCTTCAGGGCTCTGTTATCAGTCTGTGCAGTAGAGGATCTAGAGACGAGGCATATAGACATTAAATGTGCTTTCCTGAATGGTGTTCTGGAGGAGGAAGTGTATGTGGCACAACCTCCGGTACTGGATGATGGATCTGGTATGGTGTGGCGTCTGAAAAAGGCGTTGTATGGTCTGAAGCAAGCTGCCAGGGAGTGGCACAAAGCGCTTGCAGAACTCTTGTTGAAAATGGGTTTTGTGAGATCAGCCAGTGACCCTGCACTGTTCATTTGCAAAGTAGGACGTTGTCTTATTTTTCTGTGGGTCGATGATCTGCTGATTTTCGGTCACAGAGAGCAGATGGATGATGCCATCAGAAAGATCCTTGAGGCATTTGAGGGTCGTGACCTGGGGGAGCTGGGATATGTGCTGGGCATGGAGGTCATACGTGATCGAACTGCTCGCACTATCACCATCACACACAGAAAGAGCATCAGGGACATGCTAGAGAGATTTGGCATGAGTGAGTGCAGACGGGCGCCAACTCCGTTGGTACCAAAGCAGAAAATGTTTAGTCTGAAGGAAGATCCTAGCCAGGCGAAGGCTACAGGCACAGAGCATAAGAGGTTTATGCAAGCCGTAGGAAGCATGCAGTATGTGGCAGTTGTGTCGCGTCCAGACATTGCGTTTCCGGCTAATGTCTTGGCCAGGCATATGGCTGGGAGTGCCAAATGTCATTGGAATGGTGTCCTTCACGTACTGAGATACCTGCGAGGGACCATAAACTTTGGCTTGACCTTTAGTGGCTCCAATGGGGGATGTGAGGTGTTGGAAGCATTTACGGATGCTGACTTCGCCAATGGTGCTTGCTTGAAGAGCGTGTCAGGAGTAGTAGTCCGGATGCATGGGAACTGTGTGTTCTGGCGTTCGAAGAGGCAGACTATTGTGGCTGGTGATACAACTGAGGCACAGCTCATTGCTATGAGTTCAGCAGCCAATGAGGTGATGTGGGCTAAGCAGTTGTGCACTGATCTTGGTTTGTCGGCTGTGAAGCCAACGCTGTGGGGTGACAACAAGAGTGCCAACTTGCTAGCAGTGAACCCCATCTCTAGTGACCGCTCTAAGCACATCAGGGTCAGGGACCTGAGGGTCCGAGAGTTCGTAGAACTCGACGAATTGACTATCAGCTGGGTTAGCACGGTAGACATGCTAGCTGATATGTTCACTAAGGTGTTGGCAGGACCAGCACTAGCAAAATTCAGAGATAGACTGCAGCTTGCGGTAGTACAAGCTTAGTCTAGGGGGAGTGTCGTGATCCAGCCATGCAAAGGACTACGGTGACCATGCATGGTGGCATACACAGGACTACGGTGACCTATGTATGCGGGGAATCACGGTGCTGATCCGGAGTGGCTATGGGGCAGCCATGCACCGATGGCTGACCATATGCACGAGCAATGCATGCAAGATTGCGTGCCGCAGACATTGATTCTGATCGTATCCGTATGAGACGTTGATTGAACGCTTATATAGGCTCTACAGATCGTAGTGTAATCACTCTCTCTCTCTCCTACTGTCCTAAGACTCACGTGCATTCATCCTCCAACTCAAGGTACAGGCGCTGTCACGGACAGATACCTAAGACAGCAAGGTATGTGACAGCACCAACCCCTGCGCATGACGACATGCTCAGGATCCCACAGGCCTTAGGCCGCGGTCCACTGAATTACGTCAGGCAGCGCTGCTGAAGGGCCTCGGCGACATTCTAGATGTGACCAGCCTCACGGACTGTCATGAGCCATACTGTGCGCTCAAGACTTTAGTGACACATATATACAACGTCCTACAGTCCAGAAGTAATACAATCCTTGGGTTGGGCGCTTTTCTGGTTCTTGACATGGTTTCGGTGAGATGGTTAGAGCATCAGCTGCAGTGCTCCCTCATGATCAGGACGTCGCGGTTTCGAATCTCCGCAATTCACCGCAGACTTGCTATCAGTCAGTTCCCCATCACGCCACTTGAGCGAGGGGGTGTGTCATGAGCCATACTGTGCGCTCAAGAGTCTAGTGACACATATATACGACGTCCTACAGTCCAGAAGTAATACAACCCCTTGGGTTGGGCGCTTTTCTGGTTCTTGACACGGACGCACAGTGCCTGCAAGCCCTGCTTCCCCACCGCCACGGCGGCATGGGCCTACGCAGGTTCACCCAACCCATCGCCGACGCTGCTCGCCTGTCGTCCGCTGCACTCGCCCATGCAGCCCTCGCAGAAGGGACAGATCGAGGCCTGCCGTTCCGTGGCGATGCGGGCGTCGCCATGCGCCACACTCTCGAAGAGTTGCGCCAGCAGTGGCCAAGCATCCCGGGGCTGTCTGAGTACCCCGCCGAGCCCGCGGAATGGGCGGGCCTGAGCGGCGGGGGGTCTGCCATCCGCATGTCACGGCTGCAGAATGCAGTCGGCCGGGCCGACTCTGACGCCCGGGCGGCTGCGCTTCTTGCAGCGCTGGATCAAGGGACGCGCAGCCCGTCGTCAGCAACACGCGAACAGAGCCTGACCAGCAAGGCGCGCTTGCATAGTTGCGCAGGCTCGATGGCCTCAGCTTTCCTGAAAGCCAGGCCCGGTGCGACTGAGCTTACTGCTACAGAGTTCCGCGTGAATGTGCGCTTGCGCCTAGGTGAGTCACTGTTCACCGGCCCAGAGGCGGACGGCGACTGCGTGTGCGGCCAGGCATCGCCTGCTGATGGTTCGCATGCCCTGGTGTTCAATGCGTTGTGGCGCACGGTGGTCGCCCGCCATGATGCGATCACGCAGGCATGACGCCGCTTCATCATGCGGGCGGGCATCTCCACGTCTCTTGAGCCCAACATCAAGAGCCCCCCGCAGTACCCGGATGTGCCGGGCGCACGGCCGCCCGCACAACTGCCCGGCCCCTCCTGTGAGGCTGCCAGCTGTGCTGCCGCTGGTGCGCTCACTCCACCCACCCCGGCCCCCAGCGCCTCGGCCGTGCCTTCCACCCCATGTGGCACACAGACGCTGGCGCATTCCCCGCCTGCCCCCTTGCGCCCCTCCGGACCGGCGGACAACGCTGCCCCGCTCGGCGACGCCGCCACGGCGGACGGCACCTCAGAGGGACCAGCCGCCGCGGCTGCAATCGTCGCTGCTGCCATCTCAGCCGTTGTTGCCTCGTCCGAGGTCAAGGCTGCCGCGGCCGACACGGCAGGCGCCATGGACGTAGACGTCCCCGGCGAGGCGGCTGTCGGTTGCAGTGGCGCGCGAGAGCTCGGCGCAGCAGCTGCCGCCGCTGCCGCAGTGGCCGTGAAGGCGGCCGCCCCGGCCGGCGAGTGCGCGGTGCGGTGTGAGCACCTGCCACAGGTGGGCCCGGTGGCCACTAGTCCGCCGCGACGCCTGCCCGAGGGTCGCCGGGGCCGCGCGGCCGCGGCTTGCGCCCGGCCGCTACCCCCCCGCTCGCAGCGCGACCCGGAACGGGGTGATCTGCTTGTGATGTTGCCCTGCGACACCGTTGTGGCCGATGTGTGCATGACCTGTCGTGACCTGTGGCCCCCTCCCGGGTCGTCGCCGCGGCAAACACGCCAGGCGGTGCCGCCCAGCTGATGGACGACCGGAAGCGAGACAAGTACGGCCGCTCCCGCACAGGCGCATGTCGCTTCGTGTCCCTGTTGCATGAGACGTTTGGCCGTGTGGGCACGGGTGCGTTCGCCTTCCTGAATAAGATCGCTGACTTTGCTGCGGCTTCGGGGGCCGTGTCCAGGCGAGCGTTCTTGCAGAATGCCATGTGCGAACTCTCCACCACTCTGTGCCGTGGTGTGACGCGCCAAGTCCTCGCTGCGGCTCCGCTGCGTATGCGGCTGGCGGACGGGGCGGTGGTGCCTGGCCACGATGTCCCGTCGGACGTGCTATAGGCGGCCGCTGGCCGCCTTGCTGGACCAGGTGCCGCGGCTGCAGCAGCGCAGGCCGGCCCCAGCATCCTGTCAGTGGACTTCAAGAACGCATTCAACTCCATCCACACCCATTCCATGCTCGACGCAGTCCACCAGCGCGCCCCATAGCTCCTCCCATACGCCATAAGGGCCAACACAGCACCAACCCAGCACCACGTCATAGGCGCCCCACCAGGCACAGCCCCGATCACATTGACTGGAGGTGTGAAACAGGGCGACCCCCTTGCCAGCCTCCTCTTCTCACTGACTCATAAGCCGGCTCTCAAAGCCGCCCAAGCCACCGCAGACCCCGCCGACGCAGTCCTCCTTGCCTATGCCGATGACTGCAGCATCCGCGGCACCGGCGAACCCATCATCAAGGCCTTCACCACCCTGGAGGAACACGCCCACCTGATCGGCCTCCGCATCGGCCGCTAAAAGAGTGCAGCCACATCCATCATCGATTGCAACGCGGCCCAGGCCGTTGCCGACGCCACAGGCGTGCCGCTGCGCCCACACGGCGTCACCCGCGCAGGCACGCCCATCGGCCACACCCCCTACGTCAAGGGCTACTGCAACCGCCGCGCGACAACCGCATGTTCAAAGATTGATCGCCTCCTCTCTCTCCCCTCGCCTGCCCAGGACAAGTTCCTGCTGCTCTGCGGCTCTGTGCAGCTTGCCCTCATCCAACTAGTCCGCGTCGTCGCTTGGGACTCGTTCAGACGCGGTGCAGCAGCTGCAAGACAAGGTGATGGCAGCGGCGCGGGAGATCATGAACCACCCGCAGATGCCCGCCGTCGCCGAGGAGCAACTCCACATACCGCTGCGCCACGACGGATTCGGCCTCATGGACGTCACGGAGCACGAGGCAGATGCAGCCTATCTGTCCAGCGCCGCGCTGGCGCATGACGCCATGCGCGATGGCCCCCCCGACTTCGCCCATTCGCCGACGGCGACGTTGCCAAAGGCCTACAAGAAAAATGGACAGCGCCGCGTGCGGCGATGCCGCCGGAGGCGGACTGGGGCCCACAGGAGCTCGACAACGTCTCCATTGCCACTGGCCTTCCCGGTATGAGCAGAAAAGTGACCAGGGCAGTAGCGCAGACACGGCACGACGCGCTGCTGCAACAGCTGGGCAGCACCCCTGGTGGTGCAAAAGACCCTGCACGCATGCGCAGCTGCGCCTGTCGTGTTGCCTCACTGTTCCTGGATTCCCTCCCAACCAACCGCATGCTGACTCTGAATGATGGGGATTTTGTGCATGGGATGCGGTTCAGGGGCGGCCTTCCCCCCCTGCCGTCATTAGATGGGGAAGTTATATGTGATTGCAATGCCCGGGCGAAGCCCGGCGACGTAGATCATGCCATGACATGTCAACACAATGCCGACTGCTGGACGTTGCGCCACAACATTGCCATTACGGCTTGGCGCCGTCGAGTAAGAGCGGCAGGGGTGTCCACATCAATTGAGCCTGTGATGCGCAGCCTAGACAGACGCTACAGGGACGACAGTAGGGGGGACATCCTAGCAAATTGTCCGGACGTAGATGTGTATTCGCTAGATGTCAGCTTCATCCACCCATCTGGGGTGGCTGTGGTGGGAAAAGCATCGGGGGCAAAGGGGCACACGGCCGCAGTTTGCGAACAATTCAAACTCAACAAGTACAAAGAGCGTGTGCAGGGATCGTACAAGGTGGTGCCGGTTGTGCACGAGACATATGGCAGACTCGGGTTGCATGCCATGCAGTACCTCATCACACTGGCAGTGTCGTTGGTTTGGCCATTCAACAAGCGAGCAAAGGCTCGCTGGATTGAGAACTCCTTGCGGGAGTTCAGTGCGGCGACAGTGAAAGGAAACGGGTTTGTGATCAGAAAGATCATGTCCAGGGTAGCACGGCTCACGGGTGCGCAGTTCGTGCCAGGTGATCGCCTGGCCGGCTCGCATCTGCTGGGTAGCATGTGAGTCTAGAATCTAGTTGTACATTCGCTTGGTGCACTGGATCGGAGCCCCTCAATGTAAGAGTATATATATATATATATTAATTTTGCCCGCATCTAGCGCGGCGCGCCACCCGCGGCGACGCACGGGTCCTTGCCACATGCATGGCCAAAGCCGCAATCAAGCCTGTCATGCATGTGTCACTCTCCATGTGTTGCGTGCGCACATGCGCTTAGAGACTCCGCACAGCTCAGCTTGTCACCTCCTCTTCATCTGTGTCCTGTAAGGCTCTGTGTGGCCCAACACTCCCGGCATGGCCAATTCTGACCGTTGTTCGTTCACGCTTACGTGATAAATATGTGTTCTCGTGAGCAGGCAGTTACCGTACCGGTCCAGTCAAGCACCTATGCTTGTCTAGTTCGGATCCTGCCCTCCAAGCATCATGCTAACGTGGCTACTGTTTCGACTATGTGATCGATTCAACAGAACGTTCCCTGGGAGATCTGCTCCCAACCCATCTGCAAGCTTCATTTTGTAATTCTCATACTCGTTCAGGCGAATTGGTCAATGCAGAGCAGCTTAGAAACGTTGCTGATAAGGTTAGAAAGCTTGAAACGTTGCTGATAAGGTTATAGCTTTGCACTGTAAGCAAGTCCGGAGACTTGAGGGAGCATGGTGTGTGACATAGATGCCAGAGGTGGTAATAACTGTACTAGTGACGCACCAGTAGTGCGTGTTGCTGCGCAGGGCAGTCGGCTTAAAGGATTCATGTGCAAGAGAGACTGTTTGTTTCACAGCTGAAAGATCAAGTGCTGCCGTGTTCAACTATATGGTTGCAATGTCATATGCATTGTCGGCACAGACTGGGTCTGTACCATGCATGCAATTCTAGACCAGCCACACTCATGAGTACTCATACACAGCATAGCAAGCCTTGATCAATTAAGCTACATATGCAAGTCATGATTCTGGCGTGCTGCAGCCTACACACTACCACATGTACTCTAGCCTCAATGTACAATCAAGGGCTAAAGAATGCGTGAAGCATCCCAAGACATCAAGGTGTATCATAGCGCCATGACCAACACTCATTGCATGAGAAGCTTCAACCCAAACATCCTTGTTGCTCGTTGTGACTCCTGCATGTGTATCAGCTATCTGAATGCACATGAGCAACACTTGCTAGGCGCAACAGTTAGCAGCAGACCATGCAGACTGTGGTGGTTTACGTGTTCGGAACCAGCACAGGTATCTCATGCATATGGCGGGTCCATCTGCTCCTACCTGTCTGTCTGCGGATCCCGAGACCGATGTGACTTCCATGGCACAGTTCACCAGGTGTCATTTGGACACAGAAAGAACGGTTGGTCAGATCAGATGCTGCCATCCAGCGACCTGATACGACAAGTCTTTGCACATCCACTCTGGCCAGGACTCCCAGTATACCCTTCGAGGACCTCACTGGCCGTGATTGTATGTTGTTGATACCTGAAAGATTGAGAGCATCTGCAGAAATACAACCACTGCGTACGACCTGCCAGCTCGCATACTATTTGAATGAATCCACCTTTCAGCAGCTATTGTCAAGCAACGAATGAATGACACTGGTTATATGACCTGTATCGCCAAAGAGATACAAGGTCACATGCTGTGGACTGCTGGGTCATTGCAGTCAGTCTTAGAGGTGCTCAGGGGAGACATGCAAGCCTCAATGCCACTGAGTACAGTGATCTGACATGGCATGCGTCCGCAGAGAACAAGCAAAGTGTCACAAGTAGCTAAGCTGATCGGTCAATGCGCTGACATGCGCTGTGCCTCTTTCAGATAGTACATACCGTGTTCGCGCACTTGTGTGTCAAGAGTCACACAGCATCAGAGTAGATAGACGACTCAAAAGGTCCATGACGTGTGCCACAAATATGCAAGAGTGCAAGTCTGCGGTTTAGACTCGTTCCGCACTCAGTATTGAATGTTGCATCTCATCATGCTCTCAGGCACACAGAGTTCCAGGCTCCCCCCCAGCAGTCTGCACTCGTGTACGCTAACGATGATCAGCCATTTCCAACATCTGCTTTTACCCGTGACCTAGACCAATCATATGACACCTGGCACAAGGATGTATGAACAGTGATAGAGAATTGCGACCAGCAAGAGCAGGCGCCTGGCTTCAGATCCTAAACAGCGAGCGCCATTGATGGAATCCACGAAAGCGAACTGCCACGTTGAGTGCCATCTAGGCAGGCATAACGACATGTCCGCCATTCGCCAAAGTATCAGCTGCCGCATCTCTGTCTGGTCACCACCATGTCCAGACTCGCTCCCGTCCGGCGGCTGGCAGAGATCTCTCTTGCCATGTGGAAATGATGAACCTGCATCACCCACACTCGGGACGTGCATCGATACGAGCCTAAAGCTCGCACCATTGAATTACAAGGTCAGCATCAGGCAAGGAACATAGTTTATGCGCCATGTGCTCTGCTTCCGTGGGCACAAGGGCTCGGCCACCTTTGTAAATGAGCGCATCAACATACTCAACTCCATGCACATCCAATGTGATAGATATACGCCGAAGCTCAGCAGCGACGCCTGCAGGTATACCTCCTTTCCTATTTGCAATATGACCCAGCACCGTCTCCGCATCACATGGGACCCCTGAGAATGCAAGCCCTATCATATCAGCAGGTGTGACTTGCTTGCCGTGTAACAGTTATGCATTACACTGCACACCCTTGTGGAGGCGTCGCAGCTCGCTGTCGCTCCTGCTGGTGCAATGGTCCGTGAATTTGCAAAAACTACTGAAGCACATGGGACCAAGGACCCCATCGCGGATGCCTGCCATCTCTAAACCCTGGCCAATCTGGCCTCCCTTAGGCCTAGGTTGCAAGATCAGTGTGCACTGCCTCAACACTACCAGCGATGTCAATGTGGGGCGCGAGTGAACCAGCCTCGCCGACATTCTTCAACAGCCGTAAAAGCCAACTCTCTTGCACCGGGATCCACGGCTGCAGACACTGCCTGCTCTGTGCATATGAGGGCTGTGCGTGACTCGTTAACAACGATCCACGCACTGCTGCAAACACATCTCTCTCGTGTACGCTTAGCAGCTTTTCATGGATGGGCTCATCTTGTGGCTGACACAGGTCATCGATATTGACATAGCTCCGCAGATGCAAGATGGTGTAAGAGTGAAAGGTGACCATGGCCCACATCACCGAGCACTATTGCAGGCTGAATCATTCTGCTGGGCACACCGTCTGTGACCGATGAGATAAAACATCACAAGGACCTGCTGTCGGGCACACCAAACTTAGTTTTGGTCGTGATTGGTCGCTGCTGTGCCTGCTTGCCGACTTGCCCTTTCGTTTGGAAAGTAGTGCATAGCAAGTGTTACATTTGCGTTCCTACCGGAGCCAGTGTGTAAGCTTGAGCCGAAACTTGTATTTTTTTGTATCACAGCGTGCTAAGGGATGCACGCGCAAGAGACCTGATTTTGATCATCAGCTTGACCGATATGTTAGTCAAGGCGTGCATTCTCCCGTCGTTGCCAAGCGGGCAGACCCGCACTGTCCCACAGGCCACACAAAACTGCTATTGGGTCGGCATCATTATCCATTGCATCTAAAACACCAGACGATGCAGAATGGGCAGTCGTTGGATTGACTTTGATGCTGACGTCTGCCTGACTTGGCGCAGCTGTGCTGGCATGGGCCATGCCCATCTGCTGGCGCTGGGCTCGTCACTATCCATCACAACATCCACTGGGTGCTCAAGGCAAATACTTGCCAATGGTAGTACAAGTACACTTGACTACGCAGCGATGGCGCTGCCTTGGCGTGTGTTGTCACTGTTGTTACTGCAAGTGCGGAGCGCGCGCTAGCATTGACATGGCGGCTTTGTGTCGAGTGGCCCGGCCACCAAGCACTTGCAAGTCCTTTGTTCGCCACGGGCAAGCCCGACGCAAGCCGATACACTGTCACGGCAAGAGATATTGTATAGCTTAACTACCGCCTAGGCTGTGCCATAATCAGTTTGTCAACCGGTAGAGATACCGATTTTTGGCCCTGAAAACACAACCCAACCGATGCAAAATGCATAATGATTTAGTAACTTTCTCTTATAGCCGCGATATCGGCTATAGCTAACAAATTGACTGGAGCCCAGCCAATTGGCCAACAGGATTCATTCAAATTGGCGAGCATTAGATACACAAGCGGCTACAGGAGCAAACATGTTGTCGCTCGTTGGCTCCACATTTGCATTCCTGTACTTGCTCAGATTGGCGCAGCCCGATAGCAGAAATGCTTTTCTCATTGTGATGTCAAGCAGCAGAGAAACTGCAGGGTAGCTACTGCAAGCCACGGAGCCTTGCACTACACTCGAGTGCTCCCACCAGCCAGCCATGCATCAGCACCCGTTAAGTAACTCTTCACACAAACTAGACATCGGGTGCTGATGCGTGGCATGATTTTATTCAGATACTCGTTGTCTCACTGCATTACATTGTCGTCTATTTCTTACTACATGACACCATATTATATTATCGCTTTTGGATTCCTGTGCGAGCACGTGCCGCAGAAACTTTGTAAGCCGAACGGAGCGGCTCATGTTGGCGAGGGGGTTTCCTCAAGGATATTGAATCAACCTCTCAACATAGCGCGTGGTTCCAGAAGCCGAGCTCAGCCAACATGAACTTTCTGTGGGAAGTCTACCATGTGGCATTCGCTGAATCTGGTACCTGGCCGCGCAAGTCATCAAATACATTGGGTGGATGTTGGGGCATATGTGAACATTGTGTCCTTAAGCAGGTCCATGCAGAATCGTAACAGCTATCATGGAGTAGTGTGATAGGTCTGGTCAGCATGCGATGTCAGATGCTGGGAGATTCAACCACCTGTGCAATTGCTCTTGAATCTGCGAGTCACTGTGAACGGTCACAGAAGGCCATGGTTGGGCCATCAGAAAGGCAGTCTCAAACAAATCACAGATTACAGGAGTTCTGTCCAATATTTGGGGCAATCAAATATGCCTGCAAACGCGCCGCTGAGCATGCCAGCACTTGAATTTCCACAAACGGGCTCGGTGTGTTCCGAATCAACGTGCAGGACAGACCATTCTGCTTGATTGTGATATACTGGTCCTGCTTCTACTCCGACTAAATGTGCATGAACTTCGCCACTGGGGTAATTACAATCAAAATCATATCACCAAGCAATAGAACAGATAGCACATAAACTGTATTGTAGGAGATACTTTGACAATGGCATGCAGCGTTACAGTGCAACATGCATACCACCACCTGAAATGACGCAAAGACCGCAAGCAATGTCATTTGAGAAAGCTGCGTCACGGCAAGATTCTCGATCTCTGATTAGACCTTTTGTGACACACCACTGAAAACAATCACCGCAGTACCCGCTGAGTTGCACAGCGATCAACGACTGACACAGCCAACACAGCCGCAATGAACGGGACTTTCACTTGAACTATCGTTTGCAATTGTTGCGTATTTGTGCACTTGCCCATTCGCTGAAACTGGTCACAGCCCACGGTCCCAGCATGCCCATTTAGGCCTATGCTTCTTGGTTCAGGAACCAAGTTTCCAAGATTTCTGAACTAGTTCATGCCATACAGTTGGCTGCCAGCCTCACTCCCAATTTCTCACATGAAGTGCCATGATCACAAAGCTGCAGCCACGAAGTATGTTGCGAATCTCTTCCGGGAGAATGGCAACATGCACGCAGTGCAGACCAACAGGATACACACATCTCTGCCTTCCATATTGATTGATTGTACACCTCCGCGCCTGAAGAGGTAGTTATCTCAGCATCATTGCGCTTTTCCAATTCGGTACATTGCATGCCTACTCTGCAGTGGCGCGTGCGAGGCTGCTCTCCTGTTCCAAAACCATTACTATTGCAGCACTACAACGAATCCGGATCAATGCTTGGGAATATTGCAGCGGCCTGAGCTGCAGACCGCTACCAGTGATACTGTCTGACAAATCGTTGTCAGTGATTCGTCGTTACATCCCTACAAGGGATACATTGCATTCGCCTTGCCCTCACACTATGCTGAGACGCTGTCCGCTACAACATGGCTCAAAGCGTAGCATGCATGAGCATCTGCATCAGATGCGCTTGACACATCATCAACTTAAATTCATGTACTGCATGATGCAGCAAAACTGACAAGGCAGTGCTTGCGCGCCGAATTGCTGAATTGCTCGTATCAGCATGCATTGCAAACGAACAGGGTCCGTGTTTTGGCCAAAAACTACCACACACCACAACAGGCACCGGGAAACGTGGTGATCTCCTTAACGGGTCCTGAACTAGTGCAGCAAAAGCGGGCACGCAGGTGCAAATGGTAGTGACCATGATGTCAAACGAACATACCTTCACGACTGATGCGCTGACACGCCAGCCCTTGTTCGCTACTCCATGCACCACATCTCTGACCTTGACCGTACATGGCACCAAAAGACAGTGCCTGGCAAACTGCGAGTGTGACTTGCGCAATTGATGTTGTTGAGTTGCGCATTTCAGACCCCACACTGGGGGCCGCCTCACAGACCATATCCAGATGATGCGGCATGCTCGCGGGCCGACAAGGTATATCACTGAAGACACCAGCCGCTACCCTGAACACACCACTTAGCACACGCAGTGCTGCTCCGAAAGTGTGCGTATCTGAATGTGGGTTGAGGCATTTACCCAGAAATGCGTCGTCCGAAAGCTTTGAATCTGCACGACATGCAGCAGTAGTTCTAATAGAAATCGGTGGGCTTGTCAAGGCCAGAGAAACTAATACTCAGACTGTTTATTGCTGACAATGAGGACCACCTTTGCATGCGTGCGGTGTTGTCAAAACTTCCTTGAACCGGCCGCCGATGGGAAACATCAACAAGTCACAGCGATTCGAGAGACGGGTCTTCAAGAGAACTTGCCACAATGCAAGCCCAGCTGAAGTACACGTCGTGCGAGCTTGCAGATGTGTTCCGCTACAAACTTCAGCAACGAGGTGGGACTCCACTTGTGCCTGCGAACGGGCTGACAAGCGTGATCCCGCTTGTGACACTGCCCCGCACCCAGCCTGGAGCAAATGTGAAGTGTGCACTTTCCCCAATGGTCGATGATGCGGTGAGCGCTGCCGCATCCTGAGGTGCTCAAAAAGACTTTCGTTATGACCGTACGAGGAATCGGACTCCATGTTTCCACAGAGCCGTCTCAAGTTTGCTTGTTCCGCGAATGCATCTCGCAGCAGGCGCTTGAAAGTTGAGGTGTCATCCGCGTGCAGATCCGTGACCATGGTTCGGTTTCGATGGCCGTCGCTGTACCGATCAATTCACCATGAGGCAATCATGCGCGAGACTAATCATAGATGGTGCTTCAGAATCAGGTCCGAAGGAATACAACCAGACGCTTTGAAGATACTAGGCGGTGAACAACCTAACATCGCAGAAGAAGTCTTTGCAAGTGCACAACAAACCAGGAGGAGACTTGTGCCGCCATGACCGTATGATCTCCAGCTTCCACACCATTGCACAAAGACCACAGTGTTATCATGTTATCGACCAAGGCCTCGCAATGTGGGTCAGCATGTGCGGTCCCGGATTCGATAGAAACGTGCCACTTGTTCTACAGGTTGTCGACATGTTGTCGCGACATGTCGGACAATTCGATGTCTACAAGTCCAAAGCTGAATTTGCAATGTGAGATACGTCACAGAGGTATGCGCATATATGCTCCACAAGATGGTAGAACACACAGGTACGATTTATGGCAATGCATCGAACACATTCACCATGGCCGATTGCCGTAGGCATACTGAAACACAACAGCTTCAGTAACGCGCTACTGTTTCCTCGAAACGTTCTCTCACTCTGTTCTCTTGTGCTGCTGACAGCACGGCCCACGACGCACTCAGAACTGCTCCACCTGCACATCCAGGCCCGGCATGAAGTGCTTGCCGGTCACACGAGCACGACAACGAATGCCGATTTGGCAATGTTAAGACAGCACATGTCATGCTAGTGCGCGATCGTTGAGCATACAAACATTCGACTATCATTCTGGTGGGTAATTCCTTGGCCGCCGTCCTCTGGGTGGGCATGGGCAAGGCTGCAGCTGAACTGACTACCTGGTATGGATAATACTGATTTGGTTGTTGTACCGGTATGCAGGGTGCGTCATAGGGGTTTGGAGTCACAAAATGGGCGCATGGACCCCCCACGGACCATATCCCCAATCGGGGCTGATAACAGATCCCCGGCCGAAGTTAGCTAAGTTGCATGTGCAATAGCTGGCGTCTCAAACTTGAGGCTATTATCAGGCACTACCAATGTATAGCCCCTCGGGAGGTGGTCCCCCCGTTCGCAATAAGAACATGGCATGTACATATTAGAACAATTCAATGGCCAGCCTGCGATACACAGCCCATCCCAGCTCTACACCATATGGTGGGAAATATGGTTGTATGGACCTGTGGAAGCATGTTGCTGTATACAGGTCCCCGAATTGGTCCCGATGCTTGTTGTTATCTAAAGGAACGACAGGGCAGAAAAACGAACGCCGCTCATCCTTGATTGACTCAAGTAGCATGCTTCAATGTGGGCCTTGCGTGTCAGCGCTCAAACGTGATGAAGTGCCGAATAACATTTCGGGACATGTCCAACGTGGGTATGGTGGTGGTAGTGTGCATTGGTGGCAGTGCAAGTTGTTGATAGGTTTTTACAGTTGCTACTTGCTGCCAGCCGGTTGTTGGGATTCGATGGCTTGCTTGCTTCTTGTCGCCCTCGCTGTTGGGCTCATGATTGCGCCGGTGTCCGTGCAACACAAGCACACCCCCGTGCACACCATAAACTGATCCGCGCCATGTATACCCATGCATTGCACCTCAGCCACCAAACACTCTTGCACGCCCTGAAAGCCACCCACGGCCATGCCACGCAAAGCCGCTTCAGCCCATCCCAAGGCACCGCAACGACACCACTGCACCCAGCCCCGTCCGAGAAATTGTCGCTGCTCCACAAACAAAAACAGAAACTTAGCTGCGGAACTGCCTGGTAGGTTTCATTCCATGTTCACGGATGCCATCTGTAGGCCTAGCTAGCGCCTCCGCGAAACGAGACCAAGCCATCGCCCCCGCCACCGCTAGTCCGCCACACTGCAAGAATGCAAATATGGACTGAGCACTATCAGTCAGCGTGCATGTGAAGTGCTCAAAAAGCAACTGTTGTCAATCGTTGGGAGACTGGGCCGCATGGCGTGAGCTATGGGCTGTTTTATACTGAACTGCCTGCCACGACAGGTATGATTGGCGACACTGTAACGGCAATGTGAACACGGTATTTCCGATTTACATTGCACTTGAGAGTAGGATGCTGTGTCCAGTGCGCTGCATGCCAGCTGACGCGAAGACAATGCATGCGTGAAATATGGGAGAGCGTGCGGTGCCGACGCATCGCGATGTACCTGTTGTATTCATGTCGGCCCGGCGCTTAACATTGAGTGTATCACTCTCAAAGAAGCTTTGAGTCGGCACATTATCGGGGCGGTTTGCAAGATTTGACAATTGCCAAACGACCATGAGCAGTCAGGATGTGGACATGGAACCAGACCTTACAGACGTACGTGAATCTGATCGAATGTGTAAGCTGCAGTCATGATCGTGTTCTGAAAGCGTTGATTTGTGCAGACTAGCGTTGTAACGAAGTACAAGACCGCGGCGGAAATCTGCAACAGTGCGCGCTGATCGCTGTGATGCCCATGCCTGCGTCATGCGTACAGTCTGGAAACAGTTGTAGGAGAGCGAGCAGTTGATGGGGAGGATGTGTAGGCCTGACCGATCGTGCTGCTGTTCAGGCGTCTTGGCGTCTGTGAAAGGGGAATGCAGAACCGGCGCCAAGGTTATAGATCTGTGCTGCGCGGGCGACGACCTGATCGAAGCGTACGCATCATCAGGATTGTGCAACACATCATCGACGTTTGCTTGACGCGATGCCTGTTTGCAGGGCATGCAGTAAAATATTTAAAGGCAAATCTATAGAGAAAGGGATCGCTTTCCCGACATGCGTATCAGTGAATCAGTACGGATCCCCGTCATGTGTTGACAATGACTGCGTCCTGTGCAGCTTTGTTTTCGTTGCAGCCTGAAACATGCTGATGTTGCAGCTGCGTGGGGCACTACTCACCATTGATGGATCAAGAGACCCTGCATGATGGAGATGTTGTCAAAATGTGCGGCTGTCTCGCATGTTGATGCTCGCTTTGCTTCCTGACGTGCATTTGAAATCCCTGTCCCATGGTAATATATAGTGGCAACATTTGACAAGTGCACTGATTGACAATTCTGCATAGAGGCATATCGCGCCAGCATCTATCTTCCTGCAGCTGGTATCAATACTCTAGGGTCTCATCACCAGTCGATCCGTTGTTGTTTGGTGCAGTGCAGTCTCATGCTGCTGCTGTTTACCCTGCAAAGTTTGTCATGCAGTGATCTGGGTGTTCACATAGATGGATTCATAGCCGTGCAAGCAACAACAATCATCATAGCAAGTGACAATGATGAGCCAGTATGCGGACGGCCGGCTGATTTGCTGGCTTGTGCAAATTATTGTTTTGAAGCAGCATTGCGACTGATTCGACCGGGGAATCATGTTAAAGATGTCTCAGGGCCGCTCCAAACTATTGCTGAATGTTTTGGCTGCACGTTGGTTGAGGGAGTCATGACTCACAACATGAAGCAGTTCGTGATCGATGGCAACAAGTGTGTGCTGAACCGTCCAACTGCAGATCAACGCGTTGATGATGCTGCATTTGAGGAGAATGAAGTCTACGCAATCGACATAGTTGTTAGTACAGGCATGAACACTGCAGTAGTGCACTGTGCTATCGTCCATGGATGCACTGATGATGTGTGGCTGAGAATTGTACTGCATGTGTGCAGGGGATGGCAAGGCCAGAGTTGTGGATGAGAAGCAAACAACCATTTTTAAGCGAGCTCTGAATGTCGAGTACAGTCTGAAACTGAAGTCGTCCCGAACCATTCTGTCAGACATTGACAAGCGGTATCCATGCATGCCATTCCCATTGCGCAAGCTTTTGGCGACGAGTGCATCATCAAAATTTGGACTTGTGGAATGTTTACAACATGGCCTCTTGCATGCTTATCCCGTGCTGTGGGAAAAGGAGGGTGAGATGGTTGCACACATCAAAGGAACAGTGCTGTTAATGCCAAATGGCTCAGACAGAATCACGGTGTCACCTTTGCAAAGACACAACCCAACCAAGGTTATTGAGGTGTGTTCCATGCATTCACCTTCATGCCCACGCAAAAGTTGTCTTCCATATTCCATGTCAATATCACTCTGCTAGTGTTACGTAATGGCAGTGTTTTGCCTGTAGCAAGTTCTGTTACATGTGTTTTGCACAACCGACATATGAGTGAAAATCCTCGGACTGATGTTGCTCCAGGATTCAAGCATAAACAACCTGCTTGCAATGAGCGTCAAGACGAAGAAGAAGAACAACACAAAGAAAAAATCAACTGTTTCAAGCCAGCAGTGACAGGTCTTGAAAGCAAGGCCATTATTTGTTAGAATGACTCTGGTGTTCTGTTATAAGCAGCGCGTGATGGCGCCCTGTGCTTGGGTAACATATCTAATTGAACGATAAGATTTGACACAGTGTCCACGCCATTGCTCAGATTCAGCAGGTGTACCCATCATGTGACAGCCAAGCTTGGCCAAGTCATGACTTGTCTTGATGCCGCCAAGGGAGCTTGCACGGCCTTCTTGGATCGCAATGGCATGTATGAATGTGGTCATAAAACATGCTTCGTGGCAGTCGTTGTTAGTTGTATTTGGGTGCCCGGATTCAGATAAACCATCCCCGCCATCCCGCATGGATCGTGGAGCCATTACGCCTGAATATCCACAGCTCGCAGGTTTTGTTGTATGTTGATGTGGTCCAATGCTCAGATGGTGCTGGTGAAAATAGGCGTGACCTCCGCGCGAATTTACGTGTAGGATTTCTTTACGCCAGCAACGCGCCATCGTGCACCGTGGTGCGATTGATGCAGCCTGGACGTAATCCTGGCCGCGTTTGCAGTGCGGACCAAGTCATGTACACTCTGTGGTCAACAACCCAGTGGTCGGTAGGAAGGACATAAATAGAGGAGCCCGCTCACCTGAGCGCCGCTTGGCTGCCGTTACGACGTGTCAGCAGTTGCTAAATGTTCTGATATTGGCCGCCAGGGCCGGAGAGCTGTCATCTCACATCTCCACACACACACACACCAGTGCAAGCCCATGCCAACATCGAATCACTTGCACCGCACACATCATCCAACTCCACCAAGACCAACACTACACAGCTCCCGAGCTGTGAGACAAGCCTTATATATTTTCCATATATTTTCCCTCTACCTCGGTCTGCTTGACCACAGCTCTCCTGTGCTGGCGTCATCTGCCTGCAAAACAAAACAAACGCTGTAATGTATAAGGACAAGGGGGAGCATTTACATTGGAATTAGCATGGTATGTGAGGGCGCGTAGCGTCATCACTAAATCCATGATTGGCATGAAAGTAGCGCTCGTCGCAGAATCTAGCTGAGGTTTCCCGGATGTTGAATGCGCCAGAGAAGTGTGCGAGCAGTGCGCCCACCAGCCATTCGTGCACACATGATTCCAGAGAGGGGCAGGAATGTGGGCTCGGCTGAGGGGGAGCACCCGGGTCTGGGCCATCAGCACTGGGAACAAGGCAGGAAGCTGCAGCGGCAGTTTAAGCCTGCGGATGAGATGCCTGAGGGTGAAGCAGAGTTCTCTCCCAGAGTGCTGGGTTTGGAACTGCTGGCACGCCATGAGCGCTGGCACACATCGGAGATCAGTGAGGCAGTAGTGGCAGCAACATGTGATCGTGCAGCTGCTGACAGTGCTGCGGCCCAGCTGCGCCGCAATGGGACTATGATGCAACAGCTCAACCATCAGGTCTGCTGAATATTAATTATAGGCTTGCGGAGACAGTTCCCACGCGGGACAGAGCTGTGCTGCACATGGGTGACTGCGGGCTGTCGCTGCTGACCAGTACTGATGATAAGTCTTACGAGACTGACGCTGCGGACGACTCAGGGTCTAGATCTAGATCCCGCTCGCGCTCGCTGAAGCAAGTCCAAGAGTCGATGGGCGAGGAGCTGAGTGAGCCACCCCGACCTGTTAGAGCTGATGACCATGGCGGCGGCCGAAGGCACTGGTCCACGGTGTCAGGTCGTGAAGACCGCCATGAGCACAAGCTACGGCATGTGTCTGGGCGCGAGGAATGCCGGGGGCAAGGCGAGCTACAGCATGTGCCTATGGGAGAACCGGCAGGCGGTGCTAGCTCAGGGGGAGAGTCAGCGCCTAGCGCCACAAGGGGCAGCGAA
The DNA here is from genome assembly GCA_900538255.1 of Ulva mutabilis. Classification (NCBI taxonomy): domain Eukaryota; kingdom Viridiplantae; phylum Chlorophyta; class Ulvophyceae; order Ulvales; family Ulvaceae; genus Ulva; species Ulva mutabilis. The sequence goes on from UNSF01000179.1 coordinate 108,776, forward strand.
GAACATCTGGATCCGCCATTGCACGTGAGGGTCCGATGGATTCCAAAGCCTTTCCAATTGATTCGCAAAAACTTGAAACCTGCTGTCCATGATGTGGGAGTGATTGTGAGTGATGTTGCTGTAAGCACCGGAGGATGCACATGAGTATGATACTGGGAGCTCCACAGTAGTCAATGTTGAGGATGACGTCGGTGACTTGGCGGATGGAGTGTTTGCTACGGCTGACAGTGTGACTCCTGATGCAGAAAATACGATGGGGCAGGAGGCGAATCTGAGCAGTGGCAATACTGCTAGCCTTAGTGAGTCTAGGCGTGCAGCTGTTGCAAAGAAGAAGGTTAAGGCCGTGTAGATGATCCAACGGTGCAGCAAGCCATGCGTGGCTGCCACCGTGAGCAGTGGATTTTGGCCATGCTCGATGAGCTGACCTCCTTGAGAGAGCACGATGTGTTCGAGCTAGTCCGATGCCCGCCAGGAATGAAGCCTGTGACAGGCAAGTGGGTACTTCAGATTAAGCGAGGCGCACAAGGTGAGATTGAGCGATATGATTCAAGGCTAGATATGTAGCCAGGGGGTTTACGCAAGTAGGAGGCGTAGATTTCTTTGAGACTTAAGCGCCTGTGGGAAGCTATGCTACTTTCAGGGCTCTGTTGTCTGTGCTGTGGAGGATCTGGAGACGAGGCACATAGAAATTCAGTGTGCTTTCCTGAATGGTGTTCTGGAAGAGGAAGTGTATGTGGCACAACCTCCTGTACTAGATGATGGGTCTGGTATGGTGTGGCGCCTGAAAAAGGCGTTGTATGGTCTGAAGCAAGCCGCCAGGGAGTGGCATAAAGCGCTTGCAGAGCTCTTGCTGAGAATGTGCTTTGTGAGATCAGCCAGTGACCCTGCACTGTTCATTTGCAAGGTAGGACGGTCTCCTATTTTCCTATGTGTCGATGATCAGTTAATCTTTGGTCGTAAGGAGCAGATGGATGATGCCATCAGTAAGATCGTTGAGGCATTTGAGGGTCATGGCCGGGGGGAGCTGGTATATGTGCTGGGTATGGAGGTCAGTCTGCTTGCACTATCACCATTTCGCACAGAAAGAACATCACGGACATGCTGGAGAGGTTCAGTATGAGTGAGTGTGGAAAGGCACCAACGCCGTTGGTACCAAAGCAGAAAGTATTTCGTCTGAAGCAGGATCCTAGCCAGGAAAAGGCTACTGTCGCAGAGCATAAGAGGTTTATGCAAGCCGAGAAAGCATCCAGTGTGTGGCTTCTGTGTCGCGTCCTGATATTTCCTTTCCTGCTAATGTCTTGGCCAGGCATATGGCTGGGGGTGCGAAGTGTCATTGGGCTGCTGTCCAGCATGTACTGAGATACCTGCGAGGGACCATAGATCTTGGCTTGACTTTTAGTGGCTCCAATGAGGGAAGTGCGATGTTGGAAGCATTTACGGAGGCTGACTTCGCCAATGGTGCATGCTTGAAGAGTGTGTCAGGAGTGATAGTCTAGATGCATGGGAATGTTGTAATTCAGTGGACCGCGGCCTAGGGCCTGTGGGATCCTGTGCATGCCGTAGTCATGCGCAGGGGTTGGTGCTGTCACATACCTTGCTGTCTAGGTATCTGTCCGTGACAGCGCCTGTACCTTCAGTTGGAGGTGAATACACGTGAGACTTGGACAGACGAGAAGAGTGATTACACTACGATCGCCACAGCCTATACAAGCGTTCTCTAAACGACTCATACGGATACGATCAGAATCATTGTCTGCTGGCACGCAATCTGCATGCATTGCTCGTGCATATGGTCAGCCATCGGTGCATGGCTGCCCCATAGCCACTCCGGATCAGCACTGTGCATCCACTCCATGCATGGTCACCGTAGTCCTGTGCATGGCTGGATCACGACAGGGAACTGTGTGTTCTGGCGTTCGAAGAGACAGACTATTGTAACTGGTGACACGACTGAGGCAGAGCTTGTTGCGATGAGCTCAGCAGCCAATGAGGTGATGTGGGCTAAGCAGTTGTGCACTGATCTTGGTTAGTCGGCTGTGAAGCCAACTCTGTGGGGAGACAACAAGAGTGCCAATTTGCTAGCAGTGATTCCCATCTCTAGTGACCGCTCCAAGCACATCAGGGTAAGGGACTTGAGAGTCCATGAGTTCGTAGAACTCGATGAATTGACCATCAGGTGGTTTAGCACGGTAGACATGCTAGCTGATATGTTTACAAAGGTGTTGGCGGGACCAGCACTGGCAAAACTTAGAGATAGACTACAGCTTGCGGTAGTACAAGCCTAGTCTAGGGGGAGTGTCGTGATCCAGCCATGCACAGGATTACGGTCACCATGCATGGAGTGGATGCACGGTGCTGTTCCGGAGTGGCTATGGAAGCCATGCACCGATGGCTGACCATATGCACGAGCAATGCATGCAGATTGCATGCAAGCAGACATTGATTCTGATCGTATCCGTATGAGACGTTGATTGAACGCTTATATAGGCTCTACAAATCGTAGTGTAATCACTCTACTACTGCTAAGACTCACGTGTACTCCATCCAATGGAGACACCGGCACTATCACGAGCAGAGCCTGTATGCCAGCACAGGTATGTGTTAGTACCGACCCCTGCGCATAGCTACGGCGTGCACAGGATCCCACAATGCCCTTATGGCTGAGATTCACTGGTTTACGACAATCTTGCTGTTGGTCGGGGCATATTTCGACAGCGCATACACTATCTGTTGTACTGGCACTGCCTATCGCATGGGCTGCAACAGGTTGTACTCCGTGTCTACTGGCAGCAACTGTGCTCTGTATAACTGATCAGACACAATCTCGCCTAGTCCCCTCATCTAATTCACTATGCCTACCACCTCATTCACGTGCTTTCCAGCATGCTGAGCACTACTGAGCTGATGATACAGCTTCTGTATCTCTACTTCCACTGATAGCATGTACTTCGCATGTAGCAACGACCAAACCTCATGGACGAAGTTACAGTCTGCTACAAAATACCTATCCTTCTTTGGCAGTGCAATAAACAGCCAGTGCTTAATTTGCTCATGAGCCTGGCTGCTCAAAGCAAGTGGATCATTGATCAGCAGGCTACTCTCACCCACCAACTTTGACCAACTTTCTACCTCCTTAAATATTCGGAAGTTATCATACGTGTGGTTCCACACTGGAAACTTATGCTTCTCTACTTGAGATTTTCCCGGTGATGCCTTGGGCATGGCAAGCGTCAGCGCATGTGCTAGAGTGCTCACATCAATCGATCCATCCGTAGCTGCTGCTCCTGATGACATCGCAGCCTGCGAAGGCTGCGGTATCGGAGGCGGTATCTGCTGCGCTGTCCACACAGCTGCCGCTGCGAGGTGTGCTTGCTGGCCCTGTGCGCCGCGGCCTGAGCACCTGCTTCCTCCGTAGGATCAGCGTTACCCGGCATTGCGGCCTGCAGAGGATCTGTATTGGGGTACTCGTGGGTCCCAACACGATGTCCTCCCCCGTAGGTCATGAACTGATCCTCCGCGACCTGCTTGCGGCGCGCTGTGGAGCGCGTGCGGAGGTGTGGACGGACTTCTTCTTCATCCTTACCGTCGAAACCGATAGATCCTTGGCGACATGCCATTGGACCTTCACGGCGTGGTGGCATCCTGCAACACGACCATCGTATGTCGCAGGACACGCAGACCCGCAGGCCTCTCTGCGAGACCAGCACACTAACAGAATGCAATCCAGCCGTAGCGTTCTGCATCTGTGTATCCTAGTCTCTCTTCGGTCAGCTAAACGCTAGAGCGGTGTGAACTCATCGGGACGCTCAGCCGAAGCCGCAGACTTTCCCCTGGACTCTATCGCAAGCGTACAGACATCACATGAACGCCCACAATCATCACCGATACCTTGATGTAAACCAGTGGACCTCGGCCTTAGGGCCTGTGGGATCCTGTGCATGCCGTAGCTATGCGCAGGGGTTGGTGCTGTCACATATTTTGCTGGTCTACAGGTATCTGCCCATGGCAGCTCCAGTGTCTTCGTTGGATGAATTACACGTGAGTAGCAATTGCAGACGTGATTCGAGCAGGCAAGCGGTGGACAGTGGTTCACCAAGGTGCCACCGAGAATTGCATTGCCCACCGAGAACGGAATGACAACAATGGATGGTCTACAATCATGTTATGATGTGTATTTGGCTTGTATGTAGCTGTTTCACGTGTCAGCAAGGTTCAAAATTGGGCGAAACTGCAAGAATTGGGCTGACTTTGCCCGGTTCAACAACACCTGCACCTCACTTGGCAAAAATTTCCCGACCTTGTGAAGTAAGCCGGACTTATCAGGCCCGACCTTCAAAATCTCGACGGCGGGAAGTCAGGGACCACCCATCCCAGATGCACAGTGCTATGGGGAGCATGCATGGAGTGGAAGCACGGTACTGATCCGGAGTAGCTGTAGGGCAGCCATGCACCGATGGCACACCGACGGGATGGAGGTTTGCACTCGACACTCGACTCGCGAGTCGTTGGTAGGCTGTCGAGCGCCGTCTTCGTCTGCATGGTCACCTCCCATGTCCGCGCCACGGCGTGCCACGAGTGGAGATTCTGACTGCTTCAGATGCTAATTTCTGTCAGTATTGATAGTCTCTTCGCCGGCTGAGCTCTGCGCTGCTCAGTTGGCACTGCGGTGAAGGCTGCCCGCGTAGCAGCGCGCGCCTGCCAGCCTTCCGAGCGCGCAGCACGCGCATAGCCGTCGCAAGTAGGTCAATATACTGCATACAACTAGGCGTTCGTAGTCTCGACGACAGGATCCCCAGCGCCTGAGCCTACTCCTTCTGTGGGTGCGCCTGCACCAGGTGCACAGCACCACTTTCTGGCTTGCGCGATCTGGCCATGGATCCGCGCAAGCGTTGGACGGCGGTCCAACCCACTCGGCATCGAATCAGCAAATCGTCCGCTGTGATTCCGCGCAAGCCGTGCCCATGCTGCGGCACTCTGTTCGGGTCGCCGCAGCAGCTACTGCAGCACTGCCGCAGGCAGCACGCTGGTCACACGTTCTCGACAGCAGACCTCGCCCAGCTGAACGGAGCCACGTGTCACTTCTGTGCGAAAGTGTACTCGCGGCTCGGCCTGGGCGCACACGAGAAACGGTGCCCGTCGAACCCCCAACGGCGCAGCAATAGCACTGCAGGGCACCCCACAGCACAGTGCAGCCTTGGCCCCGCACAGCCTGCTCACCGCCGCACCCAGCCTCCGGCACAACCGGCGCCCGTCACTCCGCACTCGACAGCCCGTCCCCGCTCGCAGTCGGTCACGCGCTGCGGTCTGGTACCCCGCGAGGCCGCCTCGGGGCCTGCGTCAGCACCGGCTGCAGATGGGAGGGGAAGCAATGTTCGGCCACATAGCCTTCCGCCCGCCAGCCGCCTCGCGCAGCACCTCCTGGCCGTGAATGGCGAGTACCACGGGAACGGCGGGTCGGCAGGCGGCCGTCAACCTCCAGGCACGCAGCCCAGCCTCAACGCCCAGCCGCGTCCGCCCGCGCCGGCATCGGGCCTGGCCGAGTCAAGCCTATCCGGCCTGCGCATTGGCTCCGCGCCCGCCGACAGCGTCATGCAGGACGTCGGCACAGACTCCGCCGGGGTGCCGGCGGCAACCGCACCAGCCGTGGAGGAGGCATCCTCTCCGGGCGTGGCTACGCCATACCGCGACGTCAGGGTGCCTCAAGAACTCCCCAGGTCGGTCACTGATGTCTTTGCCGCGGCCGCGGCCGACTGCCTGGAGGCCATCCACGATGCCGTCAAGCGCGAGCATGGTGCGAGCATGCAGCAGCACATCACTGAGCTATTGATGCTCCCTACCGAGCTGCTTGGGGACAACCGCGGCGGCAGCGGGCAGCGCCGGCGGGTCCTGGCGCGCGTCCGTGACCTCCATAAACGCCGACGTGCTGCCGCGCCGGCTGATACTGACGCCGATGCGAAGCCCCAGCGCACTCGGACAGCGCTGCTGGCTGACCATGAGCTGGCCGGGCGCATGTATAGGCACTGCCGCAGCGGCAATGACGGGCGCGCGGCCCGCTGCCTGGACAGCAGCCCGCTGGCAGCCGTTGATGCGGCCACTATAGCAGCGTTGCGGGAGCTGCACCCGTCTGCCCCCCCGCCCGTTCTGCCGCACACCGCTGACCTCCCGCCTCCCCCCGCAGTGATCGGGGAGGAACAATTCCATCAGATCGTGCTGAACCTGTCGCGGGGCACGGCAGCAGGGCCCAGTGGGTGGACAAACGAGCACATCCGCGCCGTGGCACTACATGACCCACGCATCCGCGCCGCGCTGCGCCATTTTGTCAATGACCTCCTGTCGGGGAGCATCCCCCACACGGCTCTCCTCCAAGCCAGCCGACTGATCGCCCTCGCCAAGACGGCAGGCGGCGTCAGGCCCATCGCAATCGGTGAGTCGCTGATGCGCCTGGCGGGTATCTGCGCGCTGGCGACGCTGCCGGATGCAGCCAGCCTGTTTGCCCCGCTGCAGGCCGGTGTCGGCATCTCTGGGGGTGCTGAGATCCCAGGCCATGCGCTGTATCCTGACTTTCATGACCCCGATGTTGTGACCGTCCAAGTGGACCTCCGCAATGCCTTCAATCTGTGCGATCGGACCGCCATGCTGGCAGCCGTTGCACAGCACGCCCCGGGTCTCTTGCCATTCGTGCGAATGTCATACCAACAGGCATCGGCGCTGCTTCTGCGGCGCCCGGACGGCGCACATGAAGTGCTGTGGAGCGAGACCGGCGTGCGACAGGGCGACACGATGGGGCCGTTCCTCTTCAACCTGACGTATCAGCCGACTCTGCGAGCAGCGAGCGAGGTCAGCGGCGGAGCGCTGGTCACGGCATGCCACGATGACACATACCTGCAAGGACGGCCGCAAGATGTCGCCGCCGGCGCAGCACTGATCATGGGTAGGCACCCGTGCCAGCCGCAGAAGACTAGCGTCTACTGCGAGGACACGGACACAGCTGCGCATGTCGCCGCCTTGCTCGGTGCGCGCGTCGCCCCGGACGGCATTGTGGTGTGCGGCACCCCGCTGGGTAGCGATGAGTTCGTCACAGCACATGTCTCCCGCCGCTGCGCAGCCACTCGCGCGCAGATTGCGAAGCTGACCGCACTGCCACTGTCCCCTCAGGTGAAATGGCTTGTCATGCACAACTGCCTGCAGCATAGAGAATCCCATTTGTTGCGCAGCACGCAGTGGCGGTTTCTGGAGCAGCCGCTGCACCAAGTGGAGACAGCGCTGCTGAAGGGCCTCGGCGACATTCTGGATGTGACCAGCCTTACGGATGCACAGTGCCTGCAAGCCCTGCTTCCCCACCGTCACGGCGGCATGGGCCTACGCAGGTTCACCCAACCCATCGCCGACGCTGCTCGCCTGTCGTCCGCTGCACTCGCCCATGCAGCCCTCGCAGAAGGGACGGATCGAGGCCTGCCGTTCCGTGGCGATGCGGGCGTCGCCATGCGCCACACTCTCGAAGAGTTGCGCCGGCAGTGGCCAAGCATCCCGGGGCTGTCTGAGTGCCCCGCCGAGCCCGCGGAATGGGCGGGCCTGAGCGGCGGGGGGTCTGCCATCCGCATGTCACGGCTGCAGAATGCAGTCGGCCGGGCCGACTCTGACGCCCGGGCGGCTGCGCTGCTTGCAGCGCTGGATCAAGGGACGCGCAGCCCGTCGTCAGCAACACGCGAACACAGCCTGACCAGCAAGGCGCGCTTGCATAGTTGCGCAGGCTCGATGGCCTCAGCTTTCCTGAAAGCCAGGCCCGGTGCGACTGAGCTGACTGCCACAGAGTTCCGCGTGAATGTGCGCTTGCGCCTGGGTGAGTCACTGTTCACCGGCCCAGAGGCGGACGGCGACTGCGTGTGCGGCCGGGCATCGCCTGCTGATGGTTCCCATGCCCTGGTGTGCAATGCGGTGTGGCGCACGGTGGTCGCCCGCCATGATGCGATCACGCAGGCATGGCGCCGCTTCATCATGCGGGCGGGCATCTCCACGTCTCTTGAGCCCAACATCAAGAGCCTCCCGCAGTACCCGGATGTGCCGGGCGCACGGCCGCCCGCACAGCCGCCCGGCCCCTCCTGTGAGCCTGCCAGCTGTGCTGCCGCTAGTGCGCTCACTCCACCCACCCCGGCCCCCAGCGCCTCGGCCGTGCCTTCCACCCCATGTGGCACCCAGACGCTGGCGCATTCCCCGCCTGCCCCCTTGCGCCCCTCCGGACCGGCGGACAACGCTGCCCCGCTCGGCGACGCCGCCACGGCGGACGGCACCTCAGAGGGACCAGCCGCCGCGGCTGCACTCGTCGCTGCTGCCATCTCAGCCGTTGTTGCCTCGTCCGAGGTCAAGGCTGCCGCGGCCGACACGGCAGGCGCCATGGACGTAGACGTCCCCGGCGAGGCGGCTGTCGGTTACAGGGGCGCGCGAGAGCTCGGCGCGGCAGCTGCCGCCGCCGCCGCAGTGGCCGTGAAGGCGGCCGCCCCGGCCGGCGAGTGCGCGGTGCGGTGTGAGCACATGCCACAGGTGGGCCCGGTGGCCACTAGTCCGCCGCGACGCCTGCCCGAGGGTCGACGGGGCCGCGCGGCCGCGGCTTGCGCCCGGCCGCTACCCCCCCGCTCGCAGCGCGACCCGGAACGGGGTGATCTGCTTGTGATGTTGCCCTGCGACACCGTTGTGGCCGATGTGTGCGTGACCTGTCCGGTGGCCCCCTCCCGGGTCGTCGCCGCGGCAAACACGCCAGGCGCTGCCGCCCAGCTGATGGACGACCGGAAGCGAGACAAGTACGGCCGCTCCGGCACAGGCGCATGTCGCTTCGTGTCCCTGTCGCATGAGACGTTTGGCCGTGTGGGCACGGGTGCGTTCGCCTTCCTGAATCAGATCGCTGACTTTGCTGCGGCTTCGGGGGCCGTGTCCAGGCGAGTGTTCTTGCAGAATGCCATGTGCGAACTCTCCACCACTCTGTGCCGTGGTGTGACGCGCCAGGTCCTCGCTGCGGCTCCGCTGCGTATGCGGCTGGCGGGCAGGGCGGTGGTGCCTGGCCACGATTTCCCGTCGGACGTGCTATAGGCGGCCGCTGGCCGCCTTGCCGGACCGGGTGCCGCGGCTGCAGCAGCGCAGGCCGGCCCCGCGTCTGGTCGTGTTGGCCCGCCCTGCCTTCCCGCGAGCCACCGTGGGGGGAGTGATGCGGCGCCGCTAGTGCCCTTCGCGCCCCGCCCTGAGGCCCCTGTCGGGCGGCCGGAGGGGGAGGGCTGGTACGCCTTGCACTGTGGGGGGCGTGCGCCCCCGGGCTCTCATGTGCGGGGGGCCCGTGATGGAATGCTCCAGTGGGGCAGGATGGAGTGGGGGTGCTGCTGTAGGGGGGTCGGTGGTGGCTGGTTTTGCTGGGGTGGGCAGTAGTGCGGTGGTGGTTGTTGCTGTGCGCGGTTGTGGCGCGGGTGCCGTAGTGGAGGGGTGCGGGAGTGCGCGTGCGTGTGGGTGCGTGGGTGTGGTTGTGTCGGCTGTGTCGGTTCGTTGTGGCTTTTTCGCCTGGGAGAGTGATTGCTTTTTGCTGGTGTCTACTTTCGGGGGTTTTGGCCGTCTACTTTCCTTCTGTTGCCCTCGCTGCCGGGCTATTGCGTTCATCTCCGTGTAACACCGATGGCTGACCACGTGCACGAGCAATGCATGCAGATTGCATGCGAGCAGGGGTCGGCGAAAATGCTACTGGTGGCAGATATTCCACTGTCAAACTTTCCAGTGGCAAAACAAACTATGGTTTGGGGGTACCCAGTGGCATGCAATGTTATCCAGCGGAATTTGTACTGTGCGCTTGCTGGGATCACTGTGCTAGCGCTTGCGCTCTGATTGGGGCGCCTTATGTTATCACAACCCATTCTGCCTTGTTCACCCCGTTGGCTGCCATGGATTACCTTGTTTAGCGGTCAAGTAGCCCGGTTGCAGCCGTTGCAACCTATGAGCTGGGGTGTAAGGCTTTCACACCGTGCCGCCGAATAACAGCCACCTTGACAAGTATTGGCTCTGGTGAGGTTCATACCCTCATTCTGTGTGATGGCACACCTGTGGGCGTACCCTGCGTCAGACGTGCACCTGTGTTACAAAGTGATAGATCCAGGACTGAGATACGTTACAGATGTATGCTCCACAAGGATCCAGGACTCAGCAGCGCCGAGGCAACAGACCAGGCAACATGCAAACAGACAAACCGGCCACCGTAAGCACCAAGGCCACGCGCCGCACGAGCAAATGCCCAGAACGAACTAGCGCCAGCTCGAAAGTAGACACTCGCACACCGCGCAGTACCATGCAGCCCACGCGCACACCAAACACACAGTCAGCACGCGCCGGACCCACGCGCGGTCGTCGACTCGACACTAGTAGTGTGGGCTATTGCGTTCATCTCCGTGTAACACACTAGTAGTCTGCACGGGCGCGTCGGCGCGCGCTACGGCCATCTGTGAGGCCGCGAGGCACCAGTCCGAGGAGACGTGCACCTGTGCCAAGCACATGCTGACCGGCATTATCAGCACATGTTACCAGTTGCTGTAGACCAGTTGTTCGGTTATTGACAGTGCATGGACTTGGCGGCTGTACATGGTGCAATATGCTCATGTGGATTGATTGATGCCGAGTAACCATCAAAGTGCTGCACTGAACATAAGGCTGCATGCTTTTATCCTCGTGTTGGCGTGCCTAGCTGTATTTTCAGCCAGGATTCGCCTCTAGGATAAGATATGTGTTCAATGCGCCTTGGGGCACTGTTTTGAACCAACATATAGTCAGTCGACTCTGTGTACGATACGTGATCCAATTCCAGCGCAAAAATTTGCGAAATGTCATCCCAAGACCGTTGGCCTCCCGCCCAGCCTTACCTCGCCGCACAATACTCCACCCCCTGACGCATCTTCGGCGCGCATCGGTCTTTGATAACACATGCAAACATTATAAGATCATCCAAACTATGAAGTTTCACTCAATTTGTACATCTGCTCGTGTTCATTGTCAGGTAGGGCAAAACGGGCAGTAGTGCAATGACAACATCGGGCGTCAGTGTCATCCCACAGCAGGAGATTTGTGTCACACATCTTGTTGTACGTGTTCAGCTTGCTGGAGTTGAACGGCACATTCGCAACAGTGTGCACAGGCTTTCTCTCTGCTCTTTCAGCCGCTGAGATACGTTACAGATCAGGCTGGCATATCCCGGAATACTCGAATATCCCGTAACATGGAATATGGGAATCATCCCGGAACATTTGAAAAAGGTGGAATAATGGGTACATTGTGCAGTAAGTATCCCACTCGCGGAAATTTGGGATATTTTGAACTACAGTATTCCCGCGTGTTCCCCATATTCTCCATATTCCCTGAGGTTCATCAAGTTCGTACAGCTTGCCTGTGCGTTACGGAGCTCGCTTGCTTTGACTTCAGCAAGTAAAAACATATGCTAAACCACACGTAAGTCACATGACACTCTTATAAATCAATCTAAGTAGCGCTTGACACACTGTGGTACCATGACAGTGCCTGAGATCAGTGCTTGAGCTTGACAAGCATGTTCGCAGCAGCTGCCAGTCATGGCAGTTTAACAAATACACCTGCTGATGGCTGTGTCACAGCACTGCGCACATGGGAGCGTCGGCTTGACAACACTGGAGCTTCGGGCGTGCAGCCGATGCTTAATGCTGCCCATGTGGCAGCGTTTTTTGCTTGATCCGCTTTATGTGCGTGCTGTGGGCAGCAAGATACAATCTTCCTCTGCCCAAACAGAGAGAGGTGGATGCCCGCGACCCGATTGAGCGCTTGGGTGTGTCGTGATCCAGCCATGCACAGGACTACGGTCACCATGCATGGAGTGGATGCACGGTGGCTGATCCGGAGTGGCTATGGGACGCCATGCACCGATGGCTTACCATATGCACGAGCAATGCATGCTAGATTGCGTGCCGCAGACAATGATTCTGATCGTATCCGTATGAGACGTTTGGTTGAACGCTTATATAGGCTCTACTGATCAAAGTGTAATCACTCTTCTCTGCTAAGTCTCACGTGCTATAATCCAAGACTGAGAGCGCACTGTCACAGCGGAGGCCTGTACACCAGCCAGGTATGTGACAGCGCGACCCCCTGCGCACAGCTACGGCGTGCTAAGATCCCACAGTGCCTTAGGGCTACGGTCCACTGAATTACGACAGGGTGGAGATGCAGCAACCAAAGAATTCACAAAGCTCATGCTGAGAGGATGGGATGGTTTGCTGGGTGAAGCAGCCCCAGACATGTATGCAGCCCGACCCTGAGGCGCAGAGCAGCATGCACAAGCCAACTGCAGCAGACAAATTCAAGCGTGCTCGTGAGCAAGTCGCTGACGTTGGTATGCGCAAAGGGGTCTGGCAGCGCTATGGTAAAAAGATTGATGAGCACACAGATTGATGAGCACACATGCGAGCTCGGCAGCAACAGAGCGCATTATGGGAACGAGTTTACACGGCAAGCAGAAATGCTCAGGGGCTGGATCGAGCTAGGAAGATGATTGCCCTTTTGTTTTAACAGTCGTGCACAAAGGCAAGCATGGAGGATTTTGACTTACTGTTGAATGTATTTGAAGGGAGTATTGATATCTAATGCTCGAGTTGTCCGAGGGGGCTGGTGTTCGCGGTCTACAGGTGCATGTGGGTGAGGGGGCACCGCGCCTGTCAGGGTCACTGCAGTCAAATCGGCACCACTTTGCAACAACACCACGGCGTGTGAAAAAGAAATTCAATTTGTGAGAAACTTCTCAATACGCACATATCCAATGCGGTTCTAATGGTACCTTTTTGGTGCCCATTGGATACATACTCGAGTAGGGTCAGTTCACTTTCGAACAGGCCACATTGAAGCCAATCTCAGCAATCACAGAAAATACAAAATGAAATAACATCGAAAGTGATTATCCGTTCGCAACACAACAGCTACCATCAGAACCGCACTGCGATGAACTTTCTAATGCAGCCATCGATTGCAGGAATTTGAATGGGTGTGGCCTGCCCTGTGCCCTGAAATGTGGTTCTGCCCCCCCATTTATCCCCATATTCCCCTGGAATAGGGATGATGTTCCAAATATCCCCGAACATTTAGTGCAATATTCCCCCTTGAGCCAGCCTTAGTTTATAAGGTATGCTCCACAAGGTGGTAGAACACACAGGACAGAAGTCTTTCTCTCTGCTCTTTCAGCCGCTGGCCATGGATTCGACGTGACAGATCTGCTACGGACAATTGAAAGCGTAGATGAGACCTGCGACATGCTTGGTATATACTCCCCCACGGCTGCTAAGGCAAGGAGCAGCAGCAAGCCCAATCTGCCAAGCCCGCAGCAAAGCGCTCATCCACGGATGCACTGGCAACACTTGTGACCAATAGGCATACGGCTTTCCGACACAGCCAGTGTTTAACTGCTGTACAAGTAGGCAAGGTCGTGCACGAGCAAGCCCAATGGGGGCTTGCGTTGGACCTTTGTAACAACTTGGCAGGTCTCTCACTTGCGTTGGACCTCTGTAACTCACTTGGCAGGTGCTGGATGCTGCATTGATGAATCAAATGCTGAGCAGCATTGTATCATCTTGGCACTAAATAACACCATGTGGACTGCACAACTACCTATGCATACCTTCAGTGTGTGATAGGACACAACTGGTGCACTGCAAAAACAAGTGTGCACTCCTGGCTATCCACGAATGTGCCTGTCTGAGACCAACCTTCACTGAATAGACCCACAGACGTACAGAGACAATGCATGAAGCATCCCAACAGTATGGGGAGCAACATGTAGCCCTGGGCACACCCTGGCGACCCCACACGACGGATTGTGCAAAAAACCGTTTCTGCTAGGAAGCTTTTCGGGAGGCAGGTGCCGACACGCAAACACGAAGATCAAAACCGTGCAGCCTAGACCATCAGTGACACAAGTACTGACAGGCAACGGAGCAGTGATGCACATTGTGTCAAGGCCATAAGCGTCAGGTATCGTGGTGTGTAGCAACAACATTACACATATGTGCTCAATGC
>UNSF01000193.1:0-15000 GCA_900538255.1 Ulva mutabilis
CCTCTCTACTCCACTAGGCACATGCCGTAGCTTGCCCTTGCCCCTGACTATCAACACGCTGTGGCATATGCCGTGGCTCATCATGCTCCCAGCGTACTGCACGTCCTGACACCGCTGACCCTTGCCATCGGTTGTACATCCCGTGGTCTTCAGATTTCGCAGGTGGGGTGGCTCACTCGGCGCCTTGCCCATCGACCGTTGGACTCGCTGCGGTGAACGCGCGAGCGCGATCGAGACCGAGATCTTGAGGGCTCAGATGCCCCTGAGAATGACTCAGCAGAGTCACTGGCAGCCCTGGCTGTTCCTCCCCTCAGACTCATCATTCTCACTACCCTGTGGCTCAATGCGGCAGCCACTCAAATCCAGCACTGCTCTATCCCGCGTAGGGATCACATCTCTCGGTCGCATCTCAGCATTGTGCGGACCGGATGGTTGCTGAACCGCATCATACTCCCAGTGCGGTACCCTGTTCACACAATCCTCGGCCGTGTAAGCGCAACGCGCTGTCACCACTGCCTCACTGATCTCAGGCGTGTGCCACCGCTCATGCCTGGCTATCAGCTCAGAGCCTAAAACACGCGGTGAAAACGGCGGCTCACCCTCAGGCAACTCATCATCCGGCACATAGCGCCGATGCAACTGCCTGCCTGGTTCCCAGTGTGTGTGCCCCAGCGCTGGATGCTCCCCCTCAGCCCAATCCACATTTCTGCCCTCTCTGGCATCATGTGATCACGACTGGCTGGTGGTCGCACTGCCCTAACACTAGTTGATCTCAACCATTTCTGCATGTTGGGCAAGAAACCAACGTCAGGTACTACACGAGTATGCTCATCGGGCATGATCTCGAATTCTCCCAGCTCGTAGTTCTCCAACATGACCGGATCCACCGTAGCTTGCTCCGACATGTGGAAACGTTTCGCGAACTCTCTCAGCAGAGCTGGTGGAGAAGCCGTATGCCTATACATACGCACAGCTCCCCCATTCCCTCGCTTCACGTAAGCTCTATCCATGTGAGGACCAGCACCCGGTCCCATGTAGAAACCGAGCACTCCTCTCTCATCCAGGTGTCTGAAGTCCTCTCTCCGAGCATATACATACATCGGACACCCGAAAGGCTTCACCTGGGCCACCACCAGATGGAACGTGTCCTCACTCACATTCCTGAACCATAACAGATATGGCACAATCTGTCTGACATCAACATTCTTCACACACTGGGCGACAAACTTCCCATCGCCCCTGGCCATACCCTCATCAGCCAGAGCCTGCAGACTCATCTGCTGAGCCTGAGCCCTCCTCGTCTGCAACTGTGCAGCTCTCACAGCCTCATTCGTTGACCACGGGTCACGACTGGTCTGCACATGTCTCTCCTCCAGTTTCTGCTTGGCCTCCTTCCGCCTAAACACCTCTAGAGCTGTGCTAGGCGTCAGGTTATGCGCATGGTTCACACAATATACGCCTCTGGCCACAGAAATGCAGGCACAGCTGCTTGCAGCAGGCTTGCCCTCACACTCCTGTTTAGCACACCGATCTTTCTCTCCACCATTCCATTGGACTCATGCTGGCCCGTGGCAGTGTACGTGTGCTCAATGCCACGCCACGCGAGGTACTGAGCCAGCTGGTTAGAGCTGAACTCACCACCCTGGTCAGTGTGCAGCTTCCGCACCCCAACCTCTCTATCATACACGATCTGAGTGCGGATTCGCTCAATCAGCAGGCATATCATTTCCGCAGCCCCACTCTTGGACTTCAACGGAATCACATGGGAGTACCGGGAGTACTCATCCACCACTACCAGGATGTAGTTCATACCCCCGATTCCTACTGGCTTGATCTGCCCTGCTAGATCAGCATGCAACACTTCCCCAGCATAGGTGGCATTCTCCGTCACCTTGCCCCCGTGCTGTGCTCTATCGCCGCTTCTCTGTTCAGCCACGTGGCAACCATGACACTGAAGCGCTACCCCGTAGGTTTCAGCATCTTCAGGTCATACAGTTGTGGGTTGTCTCTCATCAACTGGAGTACCCGATTGCCAGCATGGTGAAAAGCGATATGCACTAGGAATGATGGATCAACCTGAAAGGAATAACCTTGTTCATTCGGTACCCGGTCACCGCAGCAACTTGCTGCTGCTCACGTACCCATTTCCCATTCCTATGAAACAAGTTATTCGCACTTGTCCAGGCTGCTCCTCTATCTACCGGTCGCATTTGCCATATCGGCCTGCCTTTCCCACAGAACCATGTCAGAGTAGGTTTTCCATCCTCATCCTCACCCTGCTCACAGTTCCTGTGGAACCCATAGCTCTGGTCATGAAACCCAGGCATCACTACCCGGTTTGCATGCTTGCCCGTATGCAAGTATATCTCAGACTTTTTCAACTCCTTTGTTGAAAGGATGTTGATAGGACTGGCCGGCACCCAGTAGACGTTGGTCAACTCTATGTCTACTGGTGTGATAGTGCCCTGTGCACTCACATACTCTCCCAGATTAGCTCTGATCGTGCCCACACCATACATGTCTAGCCTGCCCTGGTCAAGAGGCTGACACTGCGGCATATCTGGTGGCTTGATCTCGCAAAACATATCATAGTCAAAGCATATGTTTATGTCTGAGCCACTATCTATTAGGAAAGTGTACGGCATGTTGGGAGACGGCCCATCAGCACAGTCAGCTCGCAGCTTATCTAGGTCAACTACAGCTACCTGAGGGCCACCGCGGCCTCTGCCACGGCCTCGCCCTGCAGCTGCTTGCTTCTGCAGGAATTGTTTGACCTCTGCGGAGAGCAATGGACAATCCTTTTGCACATGTCCAGGCTTATCACAGTTGAAGCATTTCCTCTTTTCTGCTCCCCCTGCTGCCCCTGCTCCCACAGCTGCTACCTGTGGGGGTGAACCTTGGCGACCACCGTAGCGTCCACCTCGGTACCCACGTCCCCCATGGCGCTGTTGTCCACCGCGATCGTCCCGTGGGAATCGCGACGGACCCTGCTTGCTGTTCGTCTGGGCATGTGTCAACAGCGTAGACACTATCTGCTGCACTGGCATGGCCTGCAGCATGGGCTGCAACAGGCTGTACTCTTTGTCTACTGCCAGCAACCGTGATCTGTACAACTGATCAGACACAGTCTCACCCAGTCCTCTCATCTGGTTTACTATGCCCACCACCTCATTCACATGCTTCTCCAGCGGCTTGCCAGCCTGCTGGGTACTGCTGAGCTGGTGATACAGCTTCTGTATTTCTACCTCCACTGATGGCATATACTTAGCATGCAGCAACGACCAGACCTCATGGACGAAACTACAGTCTGCCACGAAGTCTCTATCCTCCTTTGGCAGTGTGGTGAACAACCAGTGCATGACTTGCTCATGAGCCTGGCTGCTCTGAGCAAGCGGATCATTGACTAGCAGGCTACTCTCACCCACCATCTTCGCCCAGCTCTCTACCCCCTTCTTAAATACTCGGAAGTGATTAGTCTTATAGTGCCACACCGGAAATCTGTTCTTCTCTACTAGAGATTTCCCCGGTACTGGCCTGGGCATGGCAAGCGACAGCGCTTGCGCTAGCGTGCTTACGTCAATTGATCCAGCCGTAGCTGGTACTCCTGATGACATCGCAGCCTGCGAAGGCTGCGGTATCGGAGGCGGTATCTGTTGGGTCATCCACGCAGCTGGCGCTGCGAGATGTGCTGGCTGTGTTCCTTGCGCCGCAGCCTGAGCTCCTGCTTCCCCGTAGGATCAGCATTTCCCGGCAATGCTGCCTGCAGAGGACCTGCATTGGGATACCGTAGGTCCCAACGCGCTGTTCTTCCCCGTAGGTCACGAACTGGTCCTCCGCGGCCTGCTCGCGGCGCGCTGTGGAACGTGTGTGGTGGCGAGGACGAACTTCTTCTCCATCCTCGCCGTCAGAGCCAATAGATCCTTGGCGAGATGCCATTGGGACTTCTCGGCGTGGTGGCATCCTGCAAACACGACCTTCGTGCGTCGCAGGACACGCAGACCCGTAGGCCTTTCTGCGAGACCAGTACCCTGACAGAATGCAGTCCAGCCGTAGCGTTATGCATCTGTGTACTCTAGTCTCTCTACGGACTCTACAGCTAAACGCTAGAGCGGTGTGAATCGCTCATCGGGACGCTCAGCCGTAGCCGTAGACCCCTGGACTCTATCGCAAGCATACAACCATCGCTAGAATACCCACAAACATCACCGATACCATGTCGTAATTCAGTAGACCGTAGCCCGTAGGCACTGTGGGATCTAAGCATGGCGTAGCCATGCGCAGGGGGTCGCGCTGTCACATACCTGGCTGGTGTACAGGCCTCCGCTGTGACAGTGCGCTCTCAGTCTTGGATTATAGCACGTGAGTCTTTGGCAGAGTAGAGTGATTACACTTTGATCAGTAGAGCCTATATAAGCGTTCAACCAAACGTCTCATACGGATACGATCAGAATCATTGTCTGCAGCACGCAATCTAGCATGCATTGCTCGTGCATATGGTAAGCCATCGGTGCATGGCGTCCCATAGCCACTCCGGATCAGCACCGTGCATCCATGCATACATGGTCTCCGTAGTCCTGTGTATGCCACCATGCATGGTCTCCGTAGTCCTGTGCATGGCTGGATCACGACACGTCTCCCAACATGCCGTACACTTTCCTAATAGATAGTGGCTCAGACATAAACATATGCTTTGACTATGATATGTTTTGCGAGATCAAGCCACCAGATATGCCGCACTGTCAACCGCTTGACCAGGGCAGGCTAGACATGTATGGGGTGTGGCACGATCAGAGCTAACCTGGGAGAGTATGTGAATGCACAGGGCACTATCACACCAGTAGCCATAGAGTTGACCAACGTCTACTGGGTGCCGGCCAGTCCTATCAACACCCTTTCAACAAAGGAGTTGAAAAGTCTGAGATATACTTGCATACGGGCAAGCATGCAAACCGGGGTAGTGATGCCTGGGTTTCATGACCAGAGCTATGGGTTCCACAGGAACTGTGAGAGGGTGAGGATGAGGATGGAAAACCTACTCTGACATGGTTCTGTGGGAAAGGCAGGCCGATATGGCAAATGCGGCCGGTAGATAGAGGAGCAGCCTGGACAAGTGCGAATAACTTGTTTCATAGGAATGGGAAATGGGTACGTGAGCAGCAGCAAGTTGCTGCAGTGACCGGTGTACCGAATGAACAAGGTTATTCCTTTCAGGTTGATCCATCATTCCTAGTGCATATCGCTTTTCACCATGCTGGCAATCGGGTACTCCAGTTGATGAGAGACAACCCACAACTGTATGACCTGAAGATGCTGAAACCTACGGGGGTAGCGCTTCAGTGTCATGGTTGCCACGTGGCTGAACAGAGAAGCGGCGATAGAGCACAGCACGGGGGCAAGGTGACGGAGAATGCCACCTATGCTGGGGAAGTGTTGCATGCTGATCTAGCAGGGCAGATCAAGCCAGTAGGAATCGGGGGTATGAACTACATCCTGGTAGTGGTGGATGAGTACTCCCGGTATTCCCATGTGATTCCGTTGAAGTCCAAGAGTGGGGCTGCGGAAATGATATGCCTGCTGATTGAGCGAATCCGCACTCAGATCGTGTATGATAGAGAGGTTGGGGTGCGGAGGCTGCACACTGACCAGGGTGGTGAGTTTAGCTCACCAGCTGGCTCAGTACCTCGCGTGGCGTGGCATTGAGCACACGTACACTGCCACGGGCCAGCATGAGTCCAATGGAATGGTGGAGAGAAAGATCGGTGTGCTGAACAGGAGTGTGAGGGCAAGCCTGCTACAAGCGGCTGTGCCTGCATTTCTGTGGCCAGAGGCGTATATGTGTGTGAACCATGCACATAACCTGACGCCTAGCACAGCTCTAGAGGGTGTTAGGCGGAAGGAGGCCAAGCAGAAACTGGAGGAGAGACATGTGCAGACCAGTCGTGACCCGTGGTCAACGAATGAGGCTGTGAGAGCTGCACAGTTGCAGACGAGGAGAGCTCAGGCTCAGCAGATGAATCTGGAGGCTCTGGCTGATGAGGGTATGGCCAGGGCGATGGGAAGTTTGTCGCCCAGTGTGTGAAGAATGTTGATGTCAGACAGATTGTGCCATATCTGTTATGGTTCCGGAATGTGAGTGAGGACACGTTCCATCTGGTGGTGGCCCAGGTGAAGCCTTTCGGGTGTCCGATGTATGTATATGCCCGGAAGAGAGGACTTCAGACACCTGGATGAGAGAGGAGTGCTCGGTTTCTATATGGGACCGGGGTGCTGGTCCTCACATGGACAGAGCTTACGTGAAGCGAGGGAATGGGGGAGCAGTGCGTATGTATAGGCATACGGCTTCTCCACCAGCTCTGCTGAGAGAGTTCGCGAAACGTTTCCACATGTCGGAGCAAGCTACGGTGGATCCGGTCATGTTGGAGAACTACGAGCTGGGAGAATTCGAGATCATGCCCGATGAGCATACTCGTGTAGTACCTGACGTTGGTTTCTTGCCCAACATGCAGAAATGGTTGAGATCAACTAGTGTTAGGGGCAGTGCGACCACCAGCCAGTCGTGATCACATGATGCCAGAGAGGGGCAGAAATGGTGGATTGGGCTGAGGGGGAGCATCCAGCGCTGGGGCACACACACTGGGAACCAGGCAGGCAGTTGCATCGGCGCTATGTGCCGGATGATGAGTTGCCTGAGGGTGAGCCGCCGTTTTCACCGCGTGTTTTAGGCTCTGAGCTGATAGCCAGGCATGAGCGGTGGCACACGCCTGAGATCAGTGAGGCAGTGGTTGCGCTTACACGGCCGAGGACTGTGTGCACAGGGTACCACACTGGGAGAATGATGCGGTTCAGCAACCATCCGGTCCGCACAATGCTGAGATGCGACCGAGAGATGTGATCCCTACGCGGGATAGAGCAGTGCTGGATTTGAGTGGCTGCCGCATTGAGCCACAGGGTAGTGAGAATGATGAGTCTGAGGGGGAGGAACAGCCAGGGGCTGCCAGTGACTCGGCTGAGTCATTCTCAGGGGCATCTGAGCCCTCAGAATCTCAGTCTCGATCGCACTCGCGTTTCACCGCAGCGAGTCCAACGGTCGATGGGCAAGGCGCCGAGTGAGCCACCCCCACCTGCGAAAACCTGATAGCCACGGGAGGTACGACCGAAGGCAAGGGTCAGCGGTGTCAGGACGTGCAGTATGCTGGGAGCATGATGAGCCACGGCATATGCCACAGTGTGTTGATAGTCAGGGGCAAGGCAAGCTACGGCATGTGCCTAGTGGAGCAGAGGCAGGCGGAGCTGGCTCAGGGGGAGAGTTAGCACCAAGTGCCGCAGAAGGCAGCGGGAGAACATCTGGATCCACCACAAGAGGTGAGGGTTCGATGGGTTCCAAAACCTTTCAAATTGATTCGCAAAACCTTAAGACCTGCTGTCCATGCTGTGGGAGTGAATGAAAGTGAGAATGCTGCTGTTGAGCGGCATTTCCCGGATGATGCACGTGAGCATGATGATGCTGGGAGCTCCACAGTAGTCCATATGGAGAGTGACGTCGGTGACTGGGCGGATGGAGTGTTTGCTACGGCTGACAGTGTGACTCCTGATGCAGAAGAGACGACGGGGCAGGAGGTGATTCCGAGCAGTGGCAAGACTGCTAGCCGCAGTGAGTCCCGGCGTGCAGCTGCTGCGAGGAAGAAGGTCAAAGCTGTGCTGGACGATCCAACGGTGCAGCAAGCCATGAGAGGCTGCCATCGTGAGCAGTGGATCATAGCAATGCTTGATGAGTTGACCTCCTTAAGGGAACATGATGTGTTCGAGTTAGTCAGGTGCCCAGCAGGAGTGAAGCCTGTGACAGGCAAGTGGGTGCTTAAAGATTAAGCGAGGAGCACAGGGTGAGATTGAGCGATTCAAGGCTAGATATGTAGCCAGGGGATTTACGCAAGTAGAAGGCGTAGATTTCTTTGAGACATGGGCGCCTGTGGGCAGTTATGCTACCTTCAGGGCTCTGTTGTCTGTCTGTGCTGTAGAGGATCTGGAGACGAGACACATAGACATTAAGTGTGCTTTCCTGAATGGTGTTCTGGAAGAGGAAGTGTATGTGGCACAACCTCCTGTACTGGATGATGGTTCTGGTATGGTGTGGCGCCTGAAAAAGGCGTTGTATGGTCTGAAGCAAGCTGCCAGGGAGTGGCACAAAGCGCTTGCAGAACTCTTGTTGAGTATGGGTTTTGTGAGATCAGCCAGTGACCCCGCACTGTTTATTTGCAAAGTAGGACGATGTCTTATTTTCCTATGGGTCGATGATCTGTTGATCTTCGGTCGTAAGGAGCAGATGGATGATGCCATCAGCAGGATCCTTGAGGCATTTGAGGGTCGTGACCTGGGGGAGCTGGGATATGTGTTACACAGTGATAGATCTAGGACTCAGCAGCGCCGAGGCAACAGACCAGGCAACAAACAAACAGACAGACCGGCCACCGCAAGCACCAAGGCCACGCGCCGCACAAGCAAACGCCAGAACGAACTAACGCCAGCGCGAAAGCAGACACGCACACACCACGCAGTACCACGCAGGCCACGCGCACACCAAACACACAGCCAGCACTCGCCGGGCGCACAAGCGGTCGTCAGCGCGACACAAGCAGTCTGCACGGGCGCGACAGCGCGCGCTACGGCGATGTCCGAGGCCTAGAGGCACCGGTCCCAGGAGCAATAGCCTCAGCCAGCCCGGCAGCCCGAGCGGTGTCCGGGAGGGGCGCAGAGGAGAAACGGCGGACGTGCGCTGGGAGGAGGGAAGAGGGAGGGAGGGAAGAGGAAGGGGTCGGGTGCGGGGGGGGGGGGGGTGGGGGGGCTGCAGGGTGAAATGGGTGGAGGGGGGGGGCTCTCGGGCGGGATGGGCGAGGGGGGGGGGGGGGGGGGTCGACGCAAGCTTATGCGCGATGGCCTGTCAGCGCCGGCAGGCCGTCTGTGGGGACAGGAAGGCCCGGCAGCAGCGCCCGTCCGACCAGTCTAGCACGGAGGGGCGCGGCCGCGCGGGCTTGGCGCGCCAGCGCGCGGCACAATGTTGTGGACAGGTCGCGCATGGCATTGAGAAGGAAAGTACGCTTTGACACCGCCCCGTGTCCCGCGGCAACCTCCGCGACCGTCTGGAGGAAGCGGTACGCGTCCCGTCCAACCCTGCCATACGTCTCATGCACGAGCGGGATGAACTGGGCGGCACCTGTGATGGCGCCATATTTGTCGCGCTTTTGCCGTGCGCCCTTCTCGGCGGTCGCGCCAGCCTCACGTGACGCACCGCGCACATGCGACCTGGCAAGCGGGTGCATCACCTTCACGTCCAGCAGCGCCATGCGCGTGGTGAGGAATGCCAAGAGGTCGCCGCGCTGCGGAGGCCGCTGCGATCGGGGCAGCGGGGGTGCGGCAGGAGGCGCTGCCTCTCGGTCAGAGGCGAGGGGCGCGTCGCGCGTCGGGGCGTGGGCCGCGGCGGGGGGGCGGTAGCGGCAGTAAGGGTAAGGGAGGCCGGAGCCGGGGCTTGGGTGCCATGAGGGGTGTGGGGCACGTCCGAAGCCTGGAGGGCCTGCGAGAGATGGGGTGGGGGCTGGACCGGCGCGGCATCGGCTGGGGGGTCCGGTGGCGGCGGCGGCGGCGGCGGTGACTGCGGCGGTGGCGGCGGCGGCGGCGGGTCTTGCTGACACGGCGCGGCCGGTGCACTCGCAGACGGCGCAGCCGGCGGGCGCGTAAAGTCCGCCGGCGGCGCGGCTGGTGGCGACTGCCGGCTGCCGCGGAGGGGGAGCACGCGTATGCCCCCGGGGAGCTTGCCAACGTGCGGCTCCAGCGACGAAGCGATCGACGCGCGCATGAGCACCCGCCTCCAAGCCACGGTGATGAGGTCGTGCTTTAGGACTGAACTTGCCCATAGCTGTCCGCATATGACACTGTGTGTACCGGACGCAGCCACGCGGCCGCAGGGGCAGGCCTCATCCGACTCCAGGACGGGTAGTAGCGGCTCACCCAGCCGCAGCAGCACGGCCACCTGGAATTCATGGTCGGTCAGGCCCGTCACCGGGCCGGGGCAGGCAGTGAGGAACGCCGAGGCCAGCGAGCCAGAGCAGCTGAGGAGGCGAGCGAGATCAGCGCACGCCGTCTCCGCCGATTGGGGATTCGGACCGTGCTTCAGGGTCTCGAGATAGTCGCGCGTGAAGGTCCAGCGCGCGTCGGCCTCCGCCCGGCTGAGCGCGCTCTGGAGCTGCGTCATGCGCAGCTTCGAGCCAGCGTCAGACGCCCAGGCGTCGGCTGGGGTCGGGCTGTCTGAGATTCCCTGCACGGCCGGCCATGCCTTCCGCAAGCGTGCGAGGCGGGCCTGGTGCTGGACCGCGGCGTCGCCGCGGAACGGCTTGCCGCCGTCGATGCCGTCCGCGAGCACCGCGTGCGCAACTGCTGCCGACGCGAGGCGCGCGGCGTCAGCAACGTCGGCTGTGTAGTGTCGCAGACCCATGCCGCCATGTCTATGAGGGAGCAAGGCCTGCTCACGCTGTAGGTCGGTGAGCTGTTGCGTTTCAATGATGCGGCACATGGCGTGTACGCTGGCGTTCTCGACGCCCATGAGCGGCTGTTCGAGGTGGGCCCAGTCGGTAGTGCGCAGCAGGTGTGCTTCGCGATGTTGCAGGCACTGGAAGAGGACAGCCCACCGTGTCTGGGCCGCCAGCGGGAGGCCTGCCAGCTTTTGCATGAGCTCGACGGTGCGTTTGCATCTACGGCGCACATACGCCTCCACATAGGCAGGGGTGCCCAGTGGCGCGCCACATGCGACCATGCCGTCAGTGGCGACCGTGGCGCCTAGGCAGGCGGCTGCGTGCGAGGCCTTGGCGGGATCGGTGCAGTGGACGAGCGTCTTCTGCTTGTTGCACTGGTGACGGGATTGCACAACTCGACCCATGGCGACCACTTGCTCGACCGTGCCCTGCACCGTAAGGTCATCGTGGCACGCGATGGCTAACGTGTCAGGGGCCGCTTCTTGCGCCGCTAATAGCGTGGGCCGGAACGCGATGGCGAAGTAGAGGGGGCCGATGGGGTCGCCTTGCTTCACGCCAGATGCACTCCACAAAACCGCGTGCGACCCGTCTTGCTGGCGTGCCAGCAGCGGCGATGGCGATCCATACGCCATGCGTGCGAATGCGGCCAGGGCGGGGAGTTGCGCGTCAATCTCCGCGATGATGGTCTCGCGGTCAATCAGGTTGAACGCGTTCTCGAGATCGAGCTGCACTGTGACCGTCTCCGCATCTGAGAAGTCCGGGGCCAGCGCGTGGCTCGGAATCTCAGGGCCGCCGCGTACACCGACCCCAATCTGGTGCGGGGCAAGCAGGCCCGGCGCTTCTGGGACGCACGCCAGCGCGCAGATACCGGCGAGGCGCATGAATGCTTCTCCGATAGCGATCGGGCGAACGCCGCCGTTCGGTTTGGCGATGGCGATCAGGCGGCTGGCGAGCAGCAGGTCGGAGTGGGGGATGGTGCCCGACAGCAGGAGGTTGACGAAGCGGCGCATGGCCTCGCCCGTGCGCTCGTTATACAGCCCGGCGCTGCGGACGTGCTCGTATGTCCACCCGCTGGGGCCGGCCGCTGAGCCCTGTGTCAGGTTCCGCAGGATAGCCTCAAACCGCGCCGCTGAGACTTCCGCTGAGCGGCTGCCGGCTGGGGTAGGCTGCGCTGCGCGCTTTGGAGGGGGCGCGGGTGGGTGCAGCGCTCGCAAGCGTGGCAGTGAGTTCTGGTCGATGGGAACGATGGGGCTGCTGTCCAAGCAGCGCGCGGCGCGGCCAACATTGCCGTTGCATGCATGTCGGTGCATGCGCCCTGCCATTGCGATGTCCGCCACAACTTCCGTGCGAGTGCGGCCGGGGTCGCTATGTTCAGCTGTGTCAAGCAACATCTGCTCCCTGGTCCGCTTCCGGATCTCGCGCACGCGGGCATTGACTCGCCTGGCGCGTCCCCTGCTTGCGCCAGTGTTGCCGAGGGCCTGGCTGGGCAGCAGGAGTAGGAGCCTGAGCTCTGTCTCTACACTGGGTCGGTGACCGCGCTCGGCCGCATCGGCGGTACGTTCCAGCGCTGCGGCCACAACGTCGGCCCAGCTGGATCTGCATTCGTTCGGCACACCCTGAGGGATCCGCACGTCCGGGTAGGGGGCCTCCAGTGATGGCGGCGCGTCTGAGGCTGGCTTTGGATCCACCTGGGTGTCGCTGACGAGGTCTGCTTCCGTCAGATCGCGCATGTGGGAGTCAACCCGTGGGCCAGCGCTAATGGCAGTGCGGGAGACGTCCGGGAGGACAGCGCGCTGGCTGGGGGGGAGGCGGGGCGCTTGGGAGGGTCGGGGGGGAGTGGCATGGCGGCGAGCCGGCGCGCGGCAAATGGGGGCAGGCACGTCGGTCGGGGACGTCCCATGGTTGGTCCCTGCGTGTGCAGCCACGACTGGCGTAGGTGCTGCGGTAGCTGTCCCGTTGTCACACGCATGGGCCACACGGCGAGGTGAACGCACGACTGCACGTGAGGTGGCAACGCCTGCGGACGGCCAGGCGCTGCGCGGCTCTGTGCGTTGATCGTGCACCTCGCTATCATGCAGTGTGGCTCCGGTGGACAGTGGTGACGGGACGTCACCTGGGGGTTGTTGGCCACCAGCCAGCCCGCCGTCAAGTCTGTGGTGCTCATCTACCGATGTCAGACAGCACGATTTGGTCAAATCGGTGCGGGCGGGTGGCTGGCTTTGCGGCCGAGGCGCAGTCGAGCCGGCGCCCGCCGCAGCCGCAGGGGTGGGCGTTCGGCACACCAAACCGGAGCCTCCCTGTGGCGGTTGCGAACTGGCTGTGTGTCGTCCCGCCAGGTCATCATTGACGAGTGAGGGCTGGGCCCGCGGCAGTGGCGCCCTCATGTGCGGCGGTGTCCGCTGTCGTGAGCGCGAGCGGCCACGGCCGGTGTTGGTGGGCGTGCACGTGCGGCCGTTGTACCGGGTGCGGGCGGGAGTGGGGGCGTGGGAGTCCGCTGGTACGCCGCGACAATTTGCTGCATGCCTGTGGCCCTCCGGATCGTTGTATCTCGAGAAGGGCAGCTTGCATGCCTCGCAGTGGTAGCAGCTGTATGCCCGTTGTTGGTCCTCAGTGAACTTGTACTTCGGGTGGCAGCCCCGGCAGTGGGCAAGCAGATCGCCGGCGGCGCGGAAGCGGCGAGGGCACGCGGGGCAAGGCACATGCAGGTCCTCGTTCATTGTAGTGCTATGCTGTGGGAGCGAGGCTGGGGCCTTCGGGCGTGATTACGCTGCGCTGGCGCGAAGTGGTTGGTGCACGCGCACCCGCAGAAAGTGCGAGGCCTAGGGCCAGGCCCAGGCCCCGTGGCCGAGAGCAAAAATAAGTATGCCTAATGTACAGTGTCTACGCTGCAGCGCTGCGAGGTGAGGAGGTGTGCGGAGCAAAGCCGCTGCGACTGCCGGTACCGCTGGTACAAAGCAGGCGCAGGCGTCACAGCGCGCGCCAACTGCCGCAACTCTCGCGAAGCAGCTAATTCCAGAAATTAAAATCTACCAGTGCTGTGTGTGTCCGCCTAGCGGATGCCGAGCGCAGCGTGCCGAGCATGCGTACGCTAGCGTAGCAGAGGTAGAAAGCTCTCGACCATACAGGCAAAAATACCCGCTGGGATATGTGCTGGGTATGGAGGTCATACGTGATCGGTCTGCTCGCACTATCACCATCACACACAGAAAGAACATCAGGGACATGCTGGAAAGGTTCAGTATGAGTGAGTGCAGAAAGGCACCAACGCCGTTGGTACCAAAGCAGAAAGTGTTTAGTCTGAAGGATGATCCTAGCCAGGAGAAGGCTACTGTCGCAGAGCATAAGAGGTTTATGCAAGCCTTAGGAAGCATCCAGTATGTGGCTGCTGTGTCGCGTCCTGATATTTCCTTTCCGGCTAATGTCTTGGCCAGGCATATGGCTGGGAGTGCGAAGTGTCATTGGACTGCTGTCCAGCATGTACTGAGATACCTGCGAGGGACCATAGATCTTGGCTTGACTTTTAGTGGCTCCAATGAGGGAAGTGAGGTGTTGGAAGCATTTACGGATGCTGACTTCGCCAATGGTGCTTGCTTGAAGAGCGTGTCAGGAGTGATAGTCCGGATGCATGGGAACTGTGTGTTCTGGCGTTCGAAGAGGCAGACTATTGTGGCTGGTGATACAACTGAGGCAGAGCTCATTGCGATGAGTTCAGCAGCCAATGAGGTGATGTGGGCTAAGCAGTTGTGCACTGATCTTGGTTTGTCGGCTGTGAAGCCAACTCTGTGGGGTGACAACAAGAGTGCCAACTTGCTAGCTGTGAACCCCATCTCTAGTGACCGCTCCAAGCACATCAGGATCAGGGACCTGAGGGTCCGCGAGTTCGTAGAACTCGATGAATTGACTATCAGCTGGGTTAGCACGGTAGACATGCTAGCTGATATGTTTACGAAAGTGTTGGCGGGACCAGCACTAGCAAAATTTAGAGATAGACTACAGCTTGCGGTAGTACAAGCCTAGTCTAGGGGGAGTGTCGTGATCCAGCCATGCACAGGACTACGGTGACCATGCATGGAGTGGATGCGCGGTGCTTATCCGGAGTGGCTGTGGGACGCCATGCACCGATGGCTTACCATATGCACGAGCAATGCATGCTAGATTGCGTGCCGCAGACAATGATTCTGATCGTATCCGTATGAGACGTTTGATACGTTGAACGCTTATATAGGCTCTACTGATCAAAGTGTAATCACTCTTCTCTGCTAAAGTCTCACGTGCTACATTCCAAGACTGAGAGCGCACTGTCACAGCGGAGGCCTGTACACCAGCTAGGTATGTGACAGCGCGACCCCCTGCGCACGGCTACGCCATGCTTAGGTCCCACAGTGCCTTCGGGCTACGGTCTACTGAATTGCGACACGAGGAGCAATATGCACAAGCGCCCAATTCAAAAAGAACCAATACATGTACAACCCCACACCAG